>JACXGJ010005983.1:0-36450 GCA_016801105.1 Esox niger | reverse complement strand
CATAACCAGGACAGCCAACCCCCGCTACACCCAAACCTGATAGTGGTCCATAATCATGACATCCAACCCCCGCTACACCCTAACCTGATAGTGGTCCATAATCATGACATCCAACCCCCGCTACACCCTAACCTGATAGTGGTCCATAATCATGACATCCAACCCCCGCTACACCCTAACCTGATAGTGGTCCATAATCAGGACAGCCAATCTCCGCTACACCCTAACCTGAAAGTCATTCATACTCAGGATGGCTAACCCCCCTGATAAATCCAAATTTCAGCAGTGCCAGTAGCGAAGGATATCAGTGTGGTGGACCCAGTGCGTGTCGTTGAGCCAGTCGGTGTTGTGGTCTTCCTGCAGCAGCTTCTCATACGTAGTCTTCAGCATAGTCAGGTCCTCCATATCTAATCCAGAGTTCCAGATGTCATACAGGATGGTCATCTGCTCAAACTCACTGCGCTGGTCAAACTTGACAGGCTCCGGGGCCGGGATGGGCTTAGGCCAGCGCTGCGATGATGTCAGCCCAGCCTCTTGGAAGAAGAGGCGCTCGCTCTTCCTCACATCCTCCCACTCCTCTTCCTCATCCTCTGTGTTGGAAAGCTCCCCCGGCTCAAGCTGCTCCACATCCACATCCTCTTCCAAGTCAACCTCCTTAAGGAAAAGAACCAGCACGGAAAGAGGTTGTCAACACAGTCAGGAATATTTGTACTATAGAAGACCTTGTGCGGGTCGCCTAAATAACTTTCCGGCCCCAGAAGAAAATACACTGAAATTCACCCATTACACAGTCACTGTTACAATTTTCAGGAACACTGAATATTGTTATGAAAAAACAATATTCTTTCCATACGGCTCGACCAGAGTATTTGAATATTCGTTGGTTGGGGAGGTATTCGGTTTTCATTATCTCTATTCGGATATTCTTTAAAAAATATATATTTTACACACAAAAAGGCAGACACTCAACGAAGCCAAACTGCCAATTACATTTTAGGAGGGTGCCTGACATCCCACTCATTCCCAGGAGTGAACTTTTCATGCACATAATGATTTGCACGCACGTAGTGTATTACTGGACAAAATGAAGAAGAGCTTAACTGCGTGGGAGCACTTTAAATTAACCGCACATGAAGTCAGTTTGGCAGATGAGATGTGCAACTGACATACCACGGTGAGACAAGCTTTAATAAAATCACCGGAATGCTGTAAGCAGCCTACTCAGTTGCTTGGAACATAGTTTTAACTTCAACACAAAACGCTTGACATGAAAAAACGGTTAACATGAAATAATATTCTGGTCCCGACAAAATGCAGTCATTTCAAAAATGCATTTTCATATAATACAAATCATAAAACGCTTAACATGAAATGTTTGGTTGCACATTATTATTATTTTGGGCATTTTATTTTAAGCAGTGTGTTTTGTTCAGCAATAACCCTGCATTTGTGCAACCTCTCCTGCGATTGTCTCTCCCTCCTTCTGCACGTAACATTGGGATTCATGTGTTTATTTTATTTGCAAGACTGAAAACGTACTGTTTGTTTGACATGTGTTCTGTTACTGTTTTTATAACTGCAAATACCGTTACCTACCTTGTTCTATTTATTACAGATCGCTGCACCACGACAGCCCACTGCTGTGTATGGATGGGTAATGGTTTAAATGCCGATTAGAAATTTCATTTCAATGTATTTGTATATGCCATACTGAGAAATGTCAAAGAATTCTTCATCTTAGAAACACATGTTACATTTATTGGATCTACTAGGACTATGCTGTTTCTGAGCACCTGTTTCACTGCTTGCTCTTTGCTAGACATTCTCTCGGATTCCGAGGCTATTATTACCAGCGTTTCCGTCGGTCTATATTCATCAGTGATATGTAAAATTGTAGATCCAATAGATCCACAAATACTCAAATTAAATCGAAAGAGAACTTTTCCAGTGCTATGCCATCCATCTCAGCCTTCACCTGAGTATGTTGGCACACAACACCCCCTGCCCCCGCCGCCAAAGCGCCGAGTATTTGCTGGTGATCACTACCGAAGCATCGGAAGCCCAGACATTCGTATTTGGAACAGCCCTAATTTTCCAAGAGGAGGGCAGTTACACCCTCCCTGCTGGGAAACGCTGCAACACATTAATGAAAACTACCCTAACAGGCACATCTGGTTCTTTAAACACAGGTCTAACTCAGGCCATGAGACGGGCCTTTCTAGATAGTTCCAGCTCAGCAGTACACTAGACATTGCCTGCATATGCTGACCTTCTCTTTATAAGACAATCTGATGTAACAGCAACTCTCAACCAGAGCAACTACTATGGAGGAAAGATGAAACAACGTTAACCAACATGAACGCTGTGATGGAGTACTACCATATTTGGACGTGCAGGTGTCATAATCCTTACACGTGTGTTGTGACACGACAAGAGTTACAAAATCCCCCCCCCACAAACCTCTAGTTTCCTCTTGTTGGGTTTCTTCTGATGTTCTTTATGCTTTTCGGTTTGCTGTACATCTAGGTTCTCCTTGTCTTTCCTCTTTTTATTCTTCACCATCTCCATCTCCTCCAGTTTACGGCCCCTTCCCACCATAGCCTTCCTCTTGGCCGATGGAGCGAGAGGTGTCACTGTGGCCTTGGCCATGTCTCCAGCCTCACCCAGCAGCCCAATGCCGGCCACATGCTCTCGGTCTCTGGAGGGCAGGGGTTCACCAATGACCTCCTCAGGGGCCTCCAGCACCCCAGATATCGCATGGTGGTTGAGGTCTGCAGAGAGAACCGACCCAGGATCCTGTTTGGAGCCTGTCCTCTTTTGGACCAGGGTGAGGTGGAATGGGGCTTTGGAATAGTTGTGTTCCTGCAGGGTAAACAGGCCCTGTGGGTCCATGACCAGGGACAGGGGTTCGGGGGAGAGGAGCATCTCTTCCTCCATCTTCTGCTCCTCTGCCTCGTCTGACGTCTCAGTCTCCTCTGAGTCTCCGGCGTCCGGGTCCAGCTTTAGAGCCACATCGGCCAGGACAGACAGGGGGGCCGTCGGGGCCGAGGCCAGCTGAAGCAGACTGGATGCACCCAACTGCTCCCGGAGTCGCAGCCTCTGCTGCCGCTCCTCTGCTTCATCCTCCTCTTCCTCTCGGAGGGTGTGGTAAGAGGAGGGGGGCATTGTCGTTGACTGGCTAACGGTCCGGGGGCGTCCTCGGCCCCTGCCCTTTGTGACGGGGGGAAGGGCCTCTTCAAAGGCCATCTTGACCAAGGAGGCGTGGTCCAGGGGGAGGTTCTGTACGGTGCGACACACCCACACTGGAGCAGGGGCGGTGGGTTTCGGGGAGGATCCCCGTTTGTTGGTGGACTTGGTGGGGTTGATGGGGGGCGAAACTAGAGGGCTCTTCTTGGAGTCTTCGGCACGTACTGACAAGGGCACTGTGAGAACAGGGGAGGGGGAAAGGGCATTGCCTTCGCCAGGTTTGGAGGCAAACGGGAGGAGCGACAGAGTCTTGGGGGGGGTGGTTCCAGGTGTGGCTGCGATGAGGATGGAGTCCGGAAGCTGAGATTTGGTGGCCGAGAGGAGTGGAGTATTAGCGGAGGGCGGTGGAGAAAGAGGGACAGTTGGCAAGTGGGGCTTGTAGTCGCCCTCCTCGGTAGAGAACGAGACGGTCTTCCGTCGTTTCTTAAGAGGGGGCACGATGACGATGGGCGAGGAGGGGCGGGGGGCTGCGGGCGATGGAGGACGAGCGTTGGCGCTGGGCACCGATGAATTCTTTTTGTTTGCAGCAATTTCTAAAGGTGGACACAGATTTTAATTAGAATGACTGAGAGACATTGCGGTGTTCATGGACATTAAAATACATAACGGACAAAGCTGCATTGTGCCTAACCTGCTTTGATCTCTGCACTGAGCGGCGTCTTTGGAAGAGAAGCACAAGACTTTTGTCTGAAAAACAAAACATGTGGAACAGTCAGTATCCAACGATCAAGTCAAACGCTGGAAACCCTCACTTTCAACATTTTGTTGTTATGGACCTGTATTGTCTATCGATGACACTTTCTGCCATCAACTGGGCAGACAAGAACACAAAGATAAAATTGTCTCAAGGTATAGATCTAAGGAAGATTATAACACAGAGTGAAACAAGATCACAGGGGCCCTGTCATTGCGAAACAAAAGAAGTTTATAACCAACAATTTTTCCGAAAGGAAAAAGATTGAATGTTCCGATAAGTATTAGGTCTGAATGCCAAGTTGTACGTTTGGCAAAAACAAGGTACTGCTTCTTAGTGTCAGGGATTGGTAGGCTACTCAGGATGGAAAAAAGAATGAATGGAACAAAATACAGAGGTCCTAGAAAAAAACTTGATCCAAACCACACAATCTCAGTCTGGTGCAAATGTATTTCAGCACAACAATGGCCTTAAGTGGCTTCAGTAAAACTATGTGAAACATTATTTTCAATACATGGCCCCATTTCTTAAAACGTGTTTTTCGGTTAAAGTGGGGTGTTGATTGATGGCAAAGAAAATAAATGTTAATCAGTTATCAACACAACAAAATTAGGAGAAACTGAAAAGGTCAGAATACTTTCTAAAGCCTTCCGGAAAACACTCAGAAATATACCGATCATCCTCCTTCTCAGTGTCCAGAGCTGTGCTGTCCCTCGTAGACTCGTCCATGGTGTCCAGTCCACTCCCAGCCAGCTCTCCTTCCTCCTCATCCTCGTCTTCGGAAGAGGAGGATGAGGATGTTGAGGAAGAAGAACTCTCGGAGGATGAGGAGAGGCTCTCGTCATCGCTGTCGGCACTTAACACCTCATCTGAAACATTAGATAAAGTGAGAGATGATACAGTGGCATGATAGAGGTAGTTGAAGCAGGGGGCAGTGGCATGTTGACCTAAGAAAGCCTAAATAAGGAGAACATAGAAAAAGCAAGATTTACCTCCAGACTCCTTGTCACTGTCCTCATCGTCCTACAGAAAAAAAGAGCACAGTTAGTAAAAACAATGTCAACGTCAACATTGTTTGCATCAAGGAGAATGAAGCCCAGGTTCAGGAGAGTATAGAGATATGCGGTGAAATGCTGCCATCTAGCAAGCTCTATGGGGAAATACAACAACACTACTAGCAATTTCAATGCGCTTCATAAAAAATCTTCCGATTAAAAAAAGAATCGCAGATAATCGTTTCTGTAGCCTTACACCAAATTTCTGAGATACAGTCAACTTTATCACCTGGAGAAATAATATTGTCCTGCTGAATTCCTGTCTCATGCAGACTAACCTTGTCTGAAGAAGAGCCATCCGAAGTCTCCTCTCCCTCGCTGTCCAGGTCCCATGGTTTTCTGCTTCTGGTCTTCTTTTTCCTCCTCCGGCTGTCCCTCTCGGCCCGGTGGCTCTCCCCAGCTGTCCTCCCTCCTTCTGGACCCTTGGCATGGTATGAATCTGGGGAGAGGGGTGGTGAGCCGACACAGAAAACACACACACCCCCAAGCTTTTCCCAAAAAGAAGATCCATAAAAATAAAAATAAAGAAGTCACCTTCATCATCATCCTCTGGAGGAGTCTTGGGTCTCTTCATCTCTCCTCCCTCGGCTAGCTCCTGAGGCTCTTTCCTCTTCACCTGGACAAAACACATTCATGTCATAATTATTTGTGGTGGTAATAACATAAATACAGCCTCCTAAATGCATGGATGGTATATTAATGTCAATTCAGGAACATATCAGGGTAATCTCTAAATAAATACAGTTGTAATGAAATATATTGGCACCCATTCACATCATAAAGTGGGGCCAAATGAATGTGTATGACGTATTTGGGGATACAAACCGATGAGGGCTTAACGTGGCCATTGTTTTAAGACAGAAGCTAAATCGTGTGAAATTCTGGAAAATGGTTGGATGTAACATATAAACAGAATGAATTGCTCATTTTTATTTTTCCTGGCTTTTCTAGAGATCATATAAACGCATATTACAAATACTCAAAACAGGAAATGGTAGTTTTTCAATAATTAAATCATACTGGAATAGAAAAGTCTGGGAAATGATAGTGGTTTAGTGCAGTGGTCAAGTCCAGTGACGTCCTCAGCAGACAATTCAATGATGCTTTTAAATAGTATTTGGGAGCGCGAGATGTCTGATACGTGAGATTTGTTTATAAGATTTTGCAGAAGAACACGTTATATCACATTTTTATTTGATGGGAACCATTTTCTACATTTCAGTTAATGTTAGGGTCAACTCCTAAACCGGAAAAAAACAACCAACAAAATATATTTTAGATTAGAAAATTGTATCTGACCGTCCACCTGGGCAGTAATCCATCTCTTTATTTCCACAAGAGTCAGTACGAATGTAAACGGTACCTGAGAGTCCCCAGTTGAACTGATGCCTGGGTTCTTTTTACCTTGAATGAGGGCAGTCGGAGTGCCCCTCTCAGGGAGAAGCCCTCCACGCCTCCACTCTTGGCCCAGTCCACCAGAGACATGAGCGGCTCCCTGGGCTTGCTGCTGGTCTTGTTCTCCTCATCCCGAACTGCAGCCACACCTCGAACCATGGTCTGGAACGGCTGGGGAGGAGAGGGGGCGGGAGGGTTTAACAACCGAAAAAAGACACCCAGTCAAAACAAGGATCGATTCAGAAAACAGCGTTAGGAAAATCACATCAGAAACCCAACTGTATTGACCTTAGCTGAAGTGACCCCTGGATAAGTGATCATGTACATTAAAGACACTTATCCTAAAAGAATTGACAGGCGGACTGCGTTAGAGGTTTTAGAGTTTCTAGAGTGCCGAAACATGAGAAACCGAGGTAAAGTGCTAGAAACTGTGTGTATTTTCGGGGTATTATTGTCCTAATAGTAGAACAAACGTTCTACTAAGGATAGAAGTAGTGTAATCTGTCAAGTCATTGAAGTTCTGTTAGCCCCGCCTACTCAGACAACAGATCCCATTTTCTGAGGCTGTGCAACACTATCCATTGCAACACTGTCCATTGAGCTTTTTTTCTGCAAGACTAGGCAAAATCTGTGTCCGCCAAACTTGCCCTATAAAACATAGTTCAGTTTTCTGATAACTTGACACAATATCCTGTCTGACAGCCCTCTGACCTCTCACTAATACTCTTTCTCTCTCCCTCCCACACAGACACACGCCTCCCCTCTCCCCCCACACAGCCCAGTAAGTAGTTTATCTTCCCCAGTCAGACAGTTACACATCTGTAGTACTAATTACAGCTTTTAATATGCCTAAAGGATACCAGTGGATATTTTTGTTGTCACAGCCATTTTCTTGGTTTAAAGTACAACTAACCAGCAGAAGTGTTGACATGACTCTTCAGCTACATCGTTTGTGCATGCATTCCTAATACTTGGCTGCAGACCACTTTATCCTAAGAATGTCACCTATGGTTTATTAATACCGTAAATAACCAAGCTATTAAGTAAAAATTAAACGGCTGTGTGACAGTTATGCAAACATGCAATAGGATAGGTGAAGTGGGTTTGTACTCACTAAACCGTGCTTCGAGATTCTGAAATATTCCTGCATACGTTTATGGATCACAATCCCCACCACCCTGACCGGGCAGGTCCGGTCCGCTAACTGGGACTTTACCTTAGCCTTGGTCTCCTTGCGCTCCCACCACTCGTCAAATGTCCCAAAGGCAATGTTCTCCACCATCTTACGGTTGAGGTCCCTCTGCATGATGCTCTTCATCTCCTGGATGAGGGTGGTCAACACAAGCTGCACCGTGGCCTCGTGGGGGGTCTCCGTTAGCACGGGCATCTGGGGATCCTCCCCGGCCCTGTACTGGGCCTCTCCGTCCCCGGGAGGCATCGCCCCATAGGGCGGAGGCGTGTGGTAGGCGTAGTGTTGGGGCAGGACGTGGGGGGGCCAGCCTGCGTGTGGAGGGGGGATGCCGGGGTGGGGGGGCATCTGGGACGGGTCAGGGTAGGCGTAGGGCATGTGGGCCGGTATGTAGTGATGGTCCTGGTCGTAGCCACCCCCCTCTTGGTCCATGTAGGGGTGGTGGGGGTGAGGGGGCGGGGGCATGGAGTGGTAGTAGTCTGAGGGGTGGGCGTCGCCGGGGGCTGCCGTCCCGTTGGCCGAGGACATCCGCAGCTGGTGCAGCCGACTCAGCATCTGGGTCTGCATCTGGAAGGACATGGGGGCGCCGCCGCTGTACTGGCTCACCAGCTCCATGCCGCTGGCGTAGTCGTACATGTGCGGGGGCAGGGGCGGGGGGTACTCCGGGTGCAGCTCCATGTGGGCGAGCGGCGGGGGGAGGCCAGGGGGCGGGGGGGGCTGCAGGGAGAAGCCCGGGGGCGGAGGAGGAGGTAGGTGGGGCGGGTAGGAGGGGATGGGCGGAGGAGGCATGGACGTGCCAAAGTGCTGCGCGGGGTGAGAGGGAGAGGCCGAGGGGTCTGTCTGGGTGGCCGGGGGGGCCTGCGAGGAAGAGGGGGGCAAGGCTGAGGAAGGAGTGGCGTGGTGGGAGGTCACGGCTGTCGAGCCGTGCTCGTCGTCCTCGTCCGAGATCTCCATGTCCTCCCCAGAGGAGTGAGGGGACGACTGCAGGAAGAGAGGATTTTGTTTATTCCTGCACTTTTGCCTACATGGACGTTCCAATACACCCAGATGAGTTAAGGTGATGTTCTTACCTGACTCTGTCCGTTGTAGGGGGGAGTGTGCGCCCCCTGTCTGCTCCTGGGGTCAGCGGGCTCAGGTTGGGGCGTCTCCTCCGGCACAGGCGCAGTCCCATGGACACCACTCTGGTCGTCTGTAGAGGGGACGCGGGGAGAGAAGGTGGAGGAGGATGGGGTGGCAGGAGCAACTACAGTGGGACTCTTCCTCCCCTCTGCCACCTGCTTCCTCCCTCTGCGGCTGTCTCTATCTCTCTCTCCTCTCCGCCTATGCTGGCCTGTGTCTCCACCCCCTCCAGATCTCCTCCTCCTGTCCTTCTCTCCTTCCTGCTCCCGGTGCTTATTGCTCCTGCTCTCTCCTGCTGTACCTCCTCTCTTCACTGCTCCTCGCACCCCGTCCTCAGCTGCTCCTCCTACCGCTGCCTTTTCTCTCTGGCGTTCCTCCTTCTTGTCATCTTCCTCCTCCTCATCAGAGGCAAGAAAGGAGAACTTGGCCTTCTGCTCTTTCAGAAGCATCTCAATACGAGAGTCTAAACTGCTGCTGTGGTAGACAAACGGCAGGCTCTCATTGGTGGAGTCAGGCTCTGGGGAGGAGGAGTCCCGCTGCGAGGGTGGGGAGACAGAGGTGGTGGTGGTGGTGGAGGAGGACGGGAGATGGTGAGGGAGGGAGGTGGATGAAGAAGGCGAGGTGGAGGAAGAGGCCACGGAGGGGTGGGCTGGAGACGAAGGCGGTGTGGAGGGCTGCTGAGGAGGGGGAGGTGGCGTGGTGGGGCGGCGTTTGGGCTTGGTCCACGCCTCCTCCCTGACAGGACTATCCTGACCAAAGTCAAGGGTGCTGAGCGTCTCGGCCACCGCCGCCGCTATCACTGAGGCCGGGGGGAGGGGCGGGGGAGGAGGTGGAGGCAGGGGAGTGTGGTGGGATGACCGTGGATCTTTGCTGTTGGACCCGGAGCCCCTCTCCCCAGAACCAGCCCCGCCAGGCGGACCACGGTACCCGGAGGAGGGCTCCAGGCGCGAGGACACAGAGGGGTCATGGGATGCGGGCGGATCTTTGGACGAGGAGGCAGAGTAGGAGGCGTAGGAGGGAGGCGGGGACAGGCTGTTGGAGGAGGAGCGGTGGGAGTTGAATCTTGGGTCGGAGGCGCTGGAGTAGTCGCCGTCCCGGTCTCGGTCCCGGCTGTCCCGGTCCCGGCTGCTCCGCCGCCGGCTGCTGCTGCTGTGGTTGTGTGAGTGGTGGTTCCGGTGTCGGCCGTGCTCTCTGGAGCCCAGGCTGTCTCGCCGGTAGCCCCGCTCCCTCTCCGAGTGGTGCGAGTGGTGCGAGTACTTGGAGGAGTTGGCCTCCTGATAAGACGACCTTCTGGAGCCCATGCCACCGGCGCCGTACCGTCCCCCTGAGTCCCTGTCCCGCTCCCTGTCCCGCTCCCTGTCCGCTGGCGGCGGCTGGTCGTACTGGGGCGCGGGGGGTGGCATCACAGGGTGGTGTCCCATGTGCTGCCCGGATCCTCCGGAGTTGGCGTACGGCGGGTAGAGCTGGGGCTCGTTCGGACGGAAAGGGCCGGCGGGCGGGTAGGTGGGGCGGCCCCTCTGGTAGGGTTCTAGCGGTGCGTGGGGGTCCTCCGTGTAGCGGGGAGCTTTGTAAGACCCAACGGACGAGGACACGGCCGAGGAGGAGCAGGAGGGCAACATGTCTTGCGGAGGATACCCACTAGTCAATGGGCCTGCGCTGTATCCAACATGTCTATGAAACCACAGAAAGAGGGAACAAGTTAAAACCATACTAATAAAGATACATGTCCAGGGTGGCATCGTATAGAACAGGCCTGCATCATAATGATTCATTTCTTTTTGGTCTTCTTCCCGACTAACAGACATCAAAGCGGCATCCAAGTCTTCCTCGCCGTCTCCATGATGGCCAAATTTAGGGACACGCAGCTTTGAGCTAGTAACTGAATTAACACCAAGCCAACTTCAAACCGGTTGAACGCGGTACCGTTTAAACCCCTTAACTGTGAAGGATTGTCAAATGATGTAAACCTACGTCGCATGCAATGTGTCAAGTGTCCCAACAAGGGAAAATGCTAGTGTCTTGATGGATAAACCGCTTGGGACTAACCTGGCAACAGCATAGCCAGAGTCCTGTGAGGCAGAGCGAGGGGTGTATGGGGTCCCTCCGCCCTGGGATGACGCAGAGGAGCCTGGGGTGTAAGGCCCGCCCATGGAGGACGGGGGTGTGTCGAGACGCTGCTCACTAAAGCCAGTGTCCACAGAGCAGGGGGTGGTGCTCCCGGGGGTGAGAGCCGGCACCCCTGCTGTCAAGCCAGCCGCCAGGCCAGCAATCTCAGAAGACAGCCTTCGCCTGATATCTGACGACTGCCCAGGGACAAAATCAACAGCGAGATGTTTTAATGAGATCATGTCAAATTAGGGACCACAAAAGTAAATCCTCTCTGAAAATGGCTGTAGGGCGGTTGTAACGAGGTGCTGGTGATTGTACCGTGTCAGGTTGTGTTGGGGCTGGCGGCTGGAACCGCTCAGTCAGGGCCTTGCCTCCAGTGGGCACAGTCTGGGGCGTGTAAGAGCCACTTACTATCAGATCATAATACTTCTGCCTCTGCTGGCCTGAAAACAAACATGCTGGTGAGAAATGGATGTATCTCTATCTAACCACAATTCTTATCCGTGATTACAACAATAATTTTGCCATAAGAAAAACATTCACAGCGATATCAAATTTTGGTATATACCTTTGATGTCCAGCTGAGCATGAACGATGTTGCCCATGACGGAGGTGTTGTGCAGGTGTTTGACTGTGTCCTTGGCTCCCCTGGTGCTGGTGAAGAGCACTCGGGCAAGGCCCAGGTGCTTACGGGTCTTGGGGTGAAACAGTATTTCCATCTCTTCCACCTCTCCAAACTTGGCACACATCTCAGCCAGGAATGGCTCCTTGATATTGTCATTGAGGCGTGCGAAGGTCACCTCCTTAAGTGGGATGGGCCCCACATAGAACTCATCCAGCTTTGGGCACAAGAGACACAAATTAAGATGGCATTCTACAGGGTGGCCCTTCCAGAGTGAAACTGGGGTGGATGATGAGACTATTTCTAACCTTGAACTTGGGCACTGGTAGAGCCATCTCTGTGTGCCTGGACCAGGTCCTACGAGGTCGAGGATCCCGCAAATCTCCCACTGGTGGGAACCCCGAGTCCTGAAGAGATATTGTCACAAAGGACGTGAATAACAACCACATATGCAGATTACTTAGAAATGACTATAGTAATGTAAACACAATACTAACCGGCACACTGAAATGCACCCCATCATATCGGTATATTTTGTTGTTAACCCTCCGGATGGCTGGGTCTTGGACGAGCTTATAGCTCTTCCATTGCAAACTGAGAGCTCGTTGTGTGTCCGGCTCACTGTCTGGATCCATGCTATAACTGAAAGAGTGAACAGGGAGAAACTAAAGTGTTTCACAGTTCATCTATCGTCGTAGCAGTCACAAGTACGATACGCTAAATGTATTCATATTTTAATAAAATTATTCTAACCCGCCTCCGCTTACTGTCACTCTCCAGCCTGGTGCTGCTGTCAAAACATTGGCAACGTCACAGTGTAACTACCTAGCTAACTAATTAGCATTCCACAATTTCCTACCAGCCAGCCTATTTATTATATGTAACAAATTGGTACGTAACAATACTTATTTGTAAAGTAGGTTAGGAACTTCGTTTCGCATTGCCTAGTTAGTTGCCTGTACTCTGTCTAACTATTGTTAGCACTGGTAGTTAGTGTTAACTGCTAGCGTCTTCGTTAGAGATAGCTTGCTAAGTAGTTAGCAAACAACCTATTCAAACCTCAACTCATCGGGCTGCAAGCTAGTTGTGCAAATATGACAGAGATTAGTGAAATCACTCTTAATGTACTTTGGCGCAAACAACCACATATGTTAGCTTGCTAAACGTCCAACGTTCTGCTCGCCCAACCGAACCCGCCTCTTTCAAACAGAATGCCCGCTTCATCCGAAACTACCAACCCGCCGCTTAAGTGAAGCTAGGCCTAGGACGAACGAGAAAAACACAAGACTACCAAACTGAAAAGATAACTCCGTTTTTGCTGCTGAGCATAATAGCTCAGTTATAACGGCGTGGATAATATTCCGGTGCTATGAAGTTTCCATACAACGCGTATTATTTCACAAAATCTTTACGTATGTCGTAAAACAAAATAACATTAAATGAGCGGCCATCGCGTAACCAACCTGAAAGCCTCGCCTGTTCTCCATCAGTCTTTGTAAATACATCTCGTCATTCGAATTCAGTACTTTCTTCTTAATCCATCCAGATCAACGGAAATAAATGACAACAATTAGCTCAGACACATCTCCCAAGTTACCCACTAAAATATACACATTCAATTTATTTGATGGTCATGCATATATAAAAATTGAGACTTTCATTCAAAATATACATTTGTATGTACCTTCTGTAGATACTTTTGGCGAATCCGCGGATCAAAATATCCGATGTGGCAAATGGACGTTAAGGAGGAAATTCTTCCTTATAAAATGTACAGCACAATGATGACATAGCAATGTGTTTTTACTATTATTATTAGTTTGGAACCGCTTTGCTTAGTAACTAATGCTTATTGTGTACTGAATTATCACATATGAAAGGAAACCAAAAGGAACAACACTGCCATCCTGTGACAACGCAAGGCACCACCGAGAAACCAAACAAGACTCTTGATTCACAAAGGAACCATCAGGGTTACAACTTAGCGTTTTCGTTAAAGTAAGCTCCATATCTTATATTCCTCTCTGTGAAAAGCATTCATGAAGACATGTCGTTTTGTAGTTCAAAACACAAATAAGAAACTGAAAGCAAAATGAGAAACCAGAAGTTTGTCACAGTCAAAACGACCAATTTCTATAAAAAATGCCACTTACCTATGATAAGCACTAGAGAGCAGCATATCACAGCTTAAACCCGACTGTTTTAACCCGTTGCTTCCATTCATATCTACGCATGTGTTATTTCTACTGAACAGCGTGTATCAGGGTGATTAATAGTTTTTTATGGTAAACATAAACAGAAAGACATGAAAAATACTTTATGCATTTCTCCACAAATGTTTAGCCTCAACGTGACTCAGGTGTGCTTTTCTTAAACTAGTCTGCCTTCCTTCAACTTTCAGTTCTAATATAGGTCAAAAGAAACACGTTGACATCAACTGTAGCTTCTGGTACTTCTGAACAAATTATTTCAGTTAAATGTAACTCAATCTCCTTCAGCAGCTCCCAGACTGCTGACTCAATCTTGAGGTCAGATTTAGAACTAGTCACACAGTCCCATTTGACTATTTACAACTACTTACACAATTTTACCGAAGAATAAAACTAGATTGTTCTGTAGCTTCCAGTGCATTTTATTATGTTTGCTCAAAAATTCTCCAGAGATAGACATACCTTGTAAGGACTCAAGTCACTTAGATATAAATAAAAATTTGACACTTGGCATCTAGTTTCGCAGCATCAAGTGTTACATTAACAGCTCATGAAAACATTCCTTTTAAAATATAAGCATTTTTATTCCCACTGAGAGGTGCATCCCCAATTCCTGTAGATTCAATTAAAAAGCTCATTGAGCTGACTTGCTTTGAAATAAGCAATGAAGACCTAGGCAGAACAGTCTAAACAAACTAAAAAACAGACACGGGTCATCATGGCGATGGACTTGATATGAAAACTCCTCTGTCCCTCTTGCTCATTACTAGCAGCACACTCACAGCCAAGGACACCCCCCCACTCTGATTGGAAATGGTGTTTCCATGAGAACAGGGAACAGCTAAGCTTGACACGTCCATGGAAAGGGAATGTCTGTGTTAGCTTGTGAGCCTGAACTGGGCGCTGAAGTGCGATGGAAGCAGTGGAAACCTTCTGAGCTGTGTGCTTGAATCCCTTTAACCGTCTTTACATAGCTTTGACTTTGATCTGCTTCATCTTCATCTGCTTCTTCTCAATCTTCTTCTGATCACGGCGTTGAGCAGCCTCCTGAAAGAAAGGGGCAGATCGTAGAGACCGTTAGAGAAAGAGGTAAAGAGATGGCCAATATGTGGCCAGTGTGTAGTGCTCTGTTACGTAAATTTTCTGGGGAAGGGTGGGGTAGGGGGGTGACCTCCAGGCGCCGCTGTCTCTCAGGATCCTCCTCGCTCATGATCCTCTCCTTCTCAGCCCTTTTCTTCTCCTCCCGCCGAGTCTGAGCCGCCTCCTGGCGTTGAGCGTGTGTCTGCTTCAGGAAGTTCTCTTCCACGCGGGCACGGTTCTTATCAGCCTTCACTTTCCCCTGAGGGATGGACAGGGGGGTAGATAGATGCAGTGATTGGTGAAAGAACAAAACTTGGAGAAAATAAACAGACTTCAAATAAGCCTCGGACATTGTACATGGATATTTGGACATTAATTAAAAATATATTTCAATCACCAACAATTGGCGGCCTCTGTATGAAAATGTACATGGTGTTTTGAGAATGCTTGGCTGCTCTCTGATGTGATGGACTTCATCTCCTGTCTTGGTTTGAAGCACTTAACTCCACCACAATGTTAAATGCTGGTCAATCTGAAGAGATACTGGGTGTGCAGGTTTTTGAGCCAACCCCGCACAAACACACTAAGCTTCAGTCTGTCAGGGTCTGGTTGGGCATCTTTCTAAAATGTTTAGGGTGACTGAAACAAAAACCAGGGAGCTCCCTTAAGCTTCGGTGACGATGTAAAACATTGATTTAAAATGGATTTTAACAATGTTGCAATAAAAATTATTTTATAAAGCCCTTTTTACATCAGCAGTGGTCACAAAGTGCTTTTACAAAACACCCGGCCCTAAACCCCAGGGAGCAAACGACAGTAGTGTTGAACTTCTTATGGTGTCACCCGTGATTGGACTGTATTTCCAATAAACATAAAACATAATCCTAATATATAGAGACAGAGGCATGTATGTATTAGTATTGATCAGTAGGACTGTAACGTTGATGTATTCTAGAGTCTGTGGCCATTCAGTGACCTGGGCTGACCACTGTCTACTGCCCTCTGGATGTTTGGAACAATGACAGAGAAAAGCAGTCTCATCCTCTCAGTAACGATGATTAGCAATGTAATGACGTGCATCGAATGAAGACAGTTTATATAGCTCTGATTCGTGGTTTTACTGTATTTGTATGGGTGACGTTAGACTTGATGGGTTCTTTCCTACTTATGCTTTGACTTTCAGCTCAGTATTGTGTGTTTTAATTGATTCATTTCAATAATGCACAACTTAATTACAACAAATTCACCTGTCCACATAAATAATTTTCTCACCCAATACAAACATAACATCAAAATACAGTGGTAGTAAGCCAACAGATCTCTGCCCCTACCCCCATAAATACATTAGATTAACCAAAACTGTACAATGTACTTATAAAATGTTCTAATGATTTTCCAAAACATTAAGGATTATATCCAGTTTCTGAACTTCCTCCAGGTCTGAATAATGTTTTACCTAAATGAACATACAAACCCTATACCAGTCAACCAACTACTACAGTTATCCTGCCATTCTCACCTCCCTGTTGAGGCGAAGCTTCTTGACCTTGTCGATGCTGTAGATGACCATGTTCATCAGAGGAAGCAGAGAGTCCATGTCTTTGGGAGACGTGTTGCCCATACCAGGCACTAATCCCAAAACACATGGAAATTATTCAGAGGCCATGTATCACATATGGTATGTCAGCTGTCCATTAAGTGCTGGGCAGTATTTCCATAGGAGAAAAAAACTCACCGTTAAATGTAAACAGCAATGTCTTCTTGGTCTCAGGTAGCTTCAAGGGCTGTCCATCCCTGAAACACAAGCAGGTTTGGAAGCCAACATCAGGCAACTGACCAGCTGTACATCACTTCACCACACTGGCTTCATGATGTGACCAGTCGAAGGGAAATATCTCAGCTGGGTCATAGTTCATATGCTGAGGAAACATACTTACTCTTGCATAATTTTTGGACCAGAAAATTGGTCCGAGAAATGGATGGACTCAATCTTGTCAGCATGGCCAGTGATATAATGAACCATCTGAAAGACCAGTACATCAAATATGAGGGGTCTTAAAACATGTTGCGCAGTGTATTTATGCCATATACTGCCACTACAATCACTGACAGAACAGTCCACTGCAGCCTGGTAACAGATTCTAGTGGAAACCCTGATAATGCAAACACAAAGCGAAAACAGATTACAATGTGCTACACAATGAGAATATAACCAAGACTAACACACAAGCGAGTCACGTTTCACAGAAAAATATATATATTTAAAAGTATCCTTCTGGAGATCATCTAACCACCTGCAGCTGGACACAGACATTTCGAAGTCAACGATCACCTTGAATGAAAACCATCTTTGTGTGGCCAGTTAGCTGAACAACTCCACTGATCGTGACCATTAGCCAATATGTAATGTGATCCCCCCATACCTTGCTGTCCATCACGCCGTCAGTGACTTCGCCCATCTCCGTCAGGATGGCCAGGGTCTCAGGAAGACCATACTTTGCCCCTGACTTGGGCTTATCACTGCAGAACTCACTCTGGGGGGGGGACACGGAGTCGGGTCAATGAGCAGAGCCACAGTCTGGCGCTCATTCATCCCAATACATATGTATCAGGTATTTCATGACATGGTACTACGTAGTTACAGTGGGGCTAAAAAGTATTTAGTCAGCCACCAATTGTGCAAGTTCTCCCACTTAAAAAGATGAGGCCTGTCATTTTCATCATAGGCACACTTCAACTATGAGAGACAAAATTAGAAAAAAAATCCAGAAAATCACATTGTAGGATTTTTTATTTATTGGTAAATTATGGTGGGAAATAAGTATTTGGTCAATAACAAAAGCTCATCTCAATACTTTGTTATATACCCTTTGTTGGCAATGACAGAGGTCAAATGTTTTCTGTAAGTCTTCACAAGGTTTTCACACACTGTTGCTGTTATTTTGGCCCATTCCTCCATGCAGATCTCCTCTAGAGCAGTGATGTTTTGGGGCTGTCGCTGGGCAACACGGACTTTCAACTCCCTACAAAGATTTTCTATGGGGTTGAGATCTGGTGACTGGCTAGGCCACTCCAGGACCTTGAAATGCTTCTTACGAAGCCACTCCTTCGTTGCCCGGGCGGTGTGTTTGGTATCATTGTCATGCTGAAAGACCCAGCCACATTTCATCTTCGATGCCCTTGCTGATGGAAGGAGGTTTTCACTCAAAATCTCACGATACATGGCCCCATTCAATCTTTCCTTTACACGGATCAGTCGTCCTGGTCCCTTTGCAGAAAAACAGCCCCAAAGCATGATGTTTCCACCCCCATGCTTCACAGTAGGTATGATGTTCTTTGGATGCAACTCAGCATTCTTTCTCCTCCAAACACGACGAGTTGACTTTTTACCAAAAAGTTACATTTTGGTTTCATCTGACCATATGACATTCTCCCAATCCTCTTCTGGATCATCCAAATGCTCTCTAGCAAACCTCAGATGGGCCTGGACATGTACTGGCTTAAGCAGGGGGACACGTCTGGCACTGCAGGATTTGAGTCCCTGGTAGCGTAGTGAGTTACTGATGGTAGCCTTGGTTACTTTGGTCCCAGCTCTCTGCAGGTCATTCACTAGTTCCCCCCCGTGTGGTTCTGGGATTTTTGCTCACCGTTATTGTGAGAGCCAGAAATCGTGCTTGTTTGTAGGTGACCAAATACTTATTTTACCAAGGAATTTACCAATATATCCATTAAAAATCCTACAATGTGACTCAGGATTTTTTTTCTCATTTTGTCTCTCATAGATGAAGTGTGCCTATGATGAAAATTACAGGCGTCTCATCTTTTTAAGTGGGACAACTTGCACAATTGGTGGCTGACAATACTATACAGTGGGGCAAAAAAGTATGTTGTGATATTGGTCAAATGATTATTTCTTAATGTTGGCCAGCCTCTTACCAAGTCCTGCATCTCCTTCTGCATCCGTGCCATGGCCTTCCTGGTTCCCACAGCAAATACAAACGTGTCCATGTCCTCGTCGTTCAGGGTGACTTTGATTTGCTACAGAGAAACAGACAGATAGCGACATCAGCAGAGACAAGACAAACATAGAAAAGCTGTATCTTAAGGACACTACGGTTAAATCTGACTGACAGCCTTGATAGACTGTGCTGAGCATTATTGTATGGGGAAATGAATTTTATTCTATTATATTCCATAGAAGAAACAATGAAATATAATGAAACGCTTCATAATACCTCCACATGTTAGGATTGCAGTACTGAGGTTTCATGGTTCAATGTAAAGAGTGGTTTTGGGGTATGTGGCCATTTCTCAGCTTGAAAGAGTCTGACCATTCTCCATTGACCACCCATTAACAAGGGTTTCTGTCCACAGAACTGCAGCTAACGGCCCGTTTTGTTATCGCACTATTCTGTGAACTCAAGAGCCGGCACTGTGAGAAAACCCCAGGGGGGTCAGCTGTTGAGATGTGAGAGGCAAGAACCATCATGTCTGACACCAACAATCACACGGTCAAAGTCACTTTACTCACATGCCTTTTCCATTCTAATGTTTAGTCAAACAACAACTGAACCTCTTGGTCATGTCTGTATGTTTTACAGAGTTGAAGCCACATAATTCATTGTTTAGCTATTTGCGTTAACGAACCGGTGTGCCTGAAAGTTGCCGTTGCGTATAAGGGGTTACATATTATATGCATGTGTTGAAAACAGGTTTTCCAACACACTGATTGGGTTTTTGATCCAGCATTCGCTCACTGGGCAAACAATTCAGGCTAACCAATCAGTCCAATATTGTAACTGATTTAATAATGTTGGCAGACATTGGATACCCACCACTTGATCACACACTGGCCTCATCATCCGGGCCAGAACATTCAGCAGGTCTTGCCTCTTCAAGAACTGGAACAGACCAGAAAAAACACAAATTAGACAGAATCTACATTTGATAGATGCTGCATTCAGATAAATACTTTCTTTCCTACACAAACACACATGAAATGAATATGTTCAAGTGGTAATTAGCCGTATCAACAATGACAAAACCTCATACCAAACCTAGTTGTGTTAAAAAGCTGAGCGATAGTACTGGACAAATGTAACAACTCTCAATTTCATATTCAGACCTAATGATGCAAAGACTGAACATTCTTACCAAAAAGTACGCTTTGAACATGTCTCAACACGATGTGGCGTTTGTCTACATTTACACTGTAAACAAACACTATGGTGATAAAGTTCATATTTTGGGTTCTGAAGGTCTATGGCTGTTAAACTAAGGTCATGAGGCGTTTTGAAGTTATACATGACAACTGAGTGGAAGCATTTCATTAATGAGATATCCAACAATGGAGGAAGCAAATGCCTCTTACCTTAAGCTGTATGAGCATGCCCTCGCAGCACACACGCCCGGAGCACCACAGGTTATAGATGTGCTCGTTCTCCTGGTTCAGCTTCCCAGTGCTCACTGCATCCTTACTGGTTCCATCATCACCCACCAGCGCAAAGTTGCTCTCCAGCAGCTCTCTGTGGGAGTTGAACCAGGCCGTGGCCAGCCGGCTGTTCTTGTTCTTGCCGATGATGTAGTTCATGATATATGCCAGCAGGCCCGTCACCATTAGAATTTCCATGTAGTAGCTTTCCCAGCTGTTTTGTAGATGGGCTGGCACCTGGAAGGGGAGACAAGGCAGACATTTTCACAATGATAACTGGTTATTTGAACCTGTCCCTCAGATTTAAGAGGGCTATGCAAGGTGGGTGTCAGAACAGTTAGTAAAAATCAAACAGATGTTGGAATGACTGCCTTCGTAACGGTCTCTGGCCAAGTGTTAACAGTGAACTTACAGTGTGGATGATGAGAGGGTCTTTGAGGGACGGACTGGGCTTCTCCATGCCGTCAAACTCATCGGGATCATACTTGCTGTACATGTCTTGATCCTTAAGAAACACAAAATAAAAACACCCTTCATGGGATAGTGCTCCAACCAAGGTGTATCTGTTTACATGCAAGCCAAGTTACTGCAGCACCTACCTGTGTATCAGAGTCCTCAAAGCCGTCGTCCTGTCCATCTTCCTCCTCTAGCTCCACCGTGGCTTCGTCCTCATCATCCTCAGCAGGCTGAACGTGGGGCGCTGCACGGGATGGAGTCGCCATCTCTGGCTCGGCCGTTGTGTCCTCGCTTACATCCTCAAACTCAGCAAAGTCATTGTCGTCTGCAAAGTCTGCCAGGTCTTCCCCATCATCAAAGTCATCATTATAGCGTCCCCTGGAAAACGGCAATGCCAACAGCAGCAGTAGCGTGGGCGCCAAGAGGTACACACTCCTCATGGTTGAAGCTGCACCAATAGAGGGAAGGCCAGAAAAACAGAAGGAACAGCAGATGTAATTAAGCTGGGTAAATGTATATACAGGTCAAACAAGGTATGTTTGAAAATGACAGGTCAAACCAGCACAGAATGTCTTAGTCAATCTAACCCTGACTTGATGCCCAAGAGATTTTAAACAAATATTTCCAACAAATATATGTTAAATTACAGTGAGTTGCTATACAGCTTCCTCTTTATTCCTATGAAAGAAATGTCGATTAACGCCTATGATGGACAGGCGTTATTGATTTTTATTTTCAAGTCAACGCTAATTAAAAAATATGTTTTGAAGTTGTTGCTTTAATATCGTGTTTCCTAGCTATAAACACAACATAATCCTATACACTTTAAGCAAGCAAGTTCATTTATATAGCACAATTCATACATAGAAGCAATTCAAAGTGCTTTACAGTGAAAATAGAAATAATTTAAGGTCGTTAGTCCGATTTTGGGACCGTCTTTAAAAGACAAGTCTTCATTTATATAGTCATTCAGTTGAGCTACCTAGTTATCGTTAGTAGCCAAACTATTATGTGACTCAATATGGTCAGTTTGACATGATTTAACAATCTGAAATAATAGACTAATCTAACTGACCGAGATTAGCTTTAACGTTGTTAGCTACAAATGCAACACTGATTTGATTGATGGTTAACAAAAAAACATGCAACGTTAACAATCTAACGAAGGTTAAACACCTTTAGTAAGATTACTTGTGGAGTAGCTAGCTTGTCAACCATCCCCCATCTAACGCTGGTTATTAACAATACAGTACTAGTAGTCAGATCCCTGCCACAGAACCTGGTTAGCTAGCTAGCTTAATAGCTAACGTAGCTAGCTGTCCATGTATATACACACACAGTACCAATCTAGCTACTACGATACAACAAGATTAAGTCAGATATTCACTATAGTAACACATATTCCGATATTATTTAATTGAATCAAAGTAACAAAAAACGAAGCATGTAACTCTAACTTCGGCAGTAATACCTCAGGAGTGTTATAAGTCGTTCCTCAGAAAAACGCTGACAGGGTCGTCGTTAGCTCAACTGTTCTGTGCGGGGGGAACACTCACCCGTTGACAGCCTCAGAAAGTAGCTAGACCATCTCAGAAATAAAGAGATACTCATCAACTCAGGAAACCGTGACTAAAACACGCCCATCATATTGTCGACCAACCAACCATATTTTATAAATGAATCGTCAACAATTTCCTTTTGCAAAGTAGCTGTATTCTTCGAGAAGTTGCGTATTTTCCTATAATATAGTATGTCAAGATTCCCAAACTATAAAATATTAAAGTTATATATATTTAATATGTATAATGTATTATTATTATTCACAAGACTCTTGGTAATGTGCTAGTGTTTTTGAGCTAGTGCCCGATTGACTCCCATGTCCTTAGAATACAACGCGTCACCTGTTAACCTACGGGTAACGTAACCATTGGGCGTTTTGTAACAACTGATTTAGCAAATCTCCCCCTGAAGTATCTCTGATCCTACCCAGAAATCTTGTCACGCACACCGTATGACGTATGACGTATGGGGTTGCCGCCCCCCGAGCCCACAGCACAATCTCATTCCCAATCTAATCTTAAATATTGAACAGTTTCTTTCTAATCAATTACATTAATTGATACGCTGTCATGTAACAATTTAATAATGTATTATAGCTACGCAACTTGGAATGAGCCACTGAGGTATAAAATATCGGCTTTTACAGCCTAGTTATTTTCTTTGATGGGATTGGGAGGGGATTCGAGTGTGCCCTACCCCCTCCTTGCTCCTTGCTCTTTGTGGTTACAGTGGTGTTGGTGAAGTCGGAGATGGACCAAATTAGTTAGCTAGCAACAGAGGGACCGAATTCGAATAACTGTCTAATGCGGGTTTTCAAAAATCTAACGAATAACCCTTCACCATAACTTCAATGCGTGTTGGCTTATCTGTCATACACATAGGGGGATTTCGGGTATTCCAACAGTACTACACGCGCGCTAGCTAAGCTAGCACTAATATAGCTTACCTTAGCTAGCTAGCACTGTCGTTTGTTTTGACAGCTTTGGCATTGAACTACAGTATTCAAATGTGTATTTGGAAAAGCCTTTAACGAGCCTTCTGGTACATGCTATCCTACGTGAACGGTTGTTATTATATTTAAAGGTTTTATTTAAGGACTAATTTAGCCACTGAACGAGCTTATTGCAATGTCGCTCCACGGCAAACGAAAGGAGATCTACAAATATGAGGCGCCATGGACGGTGTATGCAATGAACTGGAGCGTTCGTCCAGACAAACGCTTTCGTCTGGCCCTTGGAAGTTTCGTGGAAGAATATAACAATAAGGTCAGTACGAACATGAACTGCTCTTTTGTGAGCCAGCCTTGGAGCACCAGAATGCTCCCGTATTATTGGGACCACCGTGAATTCTACTGTGAAACGATTGAGATAAAGAACTCTTGAGAACCGATCACACTTTATCACCAGGACACCAGATGTACATTTTGGAAACGTTTCATATTGATCCATAGGACATTAAGCATGTCATAATTGCATTTGAGATGGATTTTAGTCCAACGATTTAAGCCCAGTACGGCATAAAAACGCTTGACGGTGCACCTGTTTTAATGAACTCAGTAAAGCAGATGTCATTCCCCAAAACATGAGTAGAAATGTTGAAATCGTCTTTTTTAAATCTCTGTGTACTCATATGTATGAAAGGACGTGTACTGTTTTCCAAACCTTTTCATGCTACATCGATGCTTTAGTTTTACACTGGCGAATACACCCCTGAATCCACTGGTCAAACCACTAGCAGCCCCCAGAATTTTGAGACTGCTTGGGGTACCCAGGAGAGTTCTGAAAACCACTGCTCTATCTGTTTTCCTGTTTATATCAGTTGGTATAGCAAAGCCAGGGTTGTTGGTTGGGTTCCTGCAGGTGCCCAGTATAAAATGCCTTGTAAAAAAACACCTTATTCCTATTATTAACCAGTAACCAATACAAGAGCGGTTGAAAGTGATTACACACCTGTGGTATATGATGTAATAGACCACAGCTATCAGCTAGTCAGCATTCAAAGCACTATGTTTATAATGGGTCATATATCTTCAGAACAACCCTGTTTCCAAAAAAGTTGGGATGCTGTGTAAAATGCTAATAAATGCTAATAAAACCAGAATGGTGAACTCCTCCCCATCCTCACTTCTGACAGACCCGTCCTCTCTGGAATGATCTCTTAATACCCAGTCATGCAACTGGCCTGTTGCCTACTGACCTAATTAGTTGTGTGATATTCCACCAGGCTTAGTTTTTTTAGCGTTACACAACTTTTCCAGTCTTCTGTTGCTTTTGTCCTAAATTGTTTGACCCGTGTTGCTGGCATCAAATTCGAAGTGGGCATATATCTTTTTAGAAACAAAATGTCTTTGTATCAACTTTTGATATGTTACCTTGGTAGTATTTACTATTAAATATAGGGTATACATGATTTGCATTCTAATTTTATTTACATTGTACCCAGCATCCTTTTTTGGATAACAGGGTTGTATTTATGTAGCGTGGTTTCTCTTGTCCTTGTTGTCTGTCTGCAGGTGCAGATAGTGGGTCTGGAAGAGGAGAGCTCAGAGTTCATCTGCAGGAACACCTTTGACCACCCGTACCCCACCACCAAGATCATGTGGATCCCAGACAGCAAGGGAGTTTACCCAGACCTGCTCGCTACTAGTGGGGACTACCTGCGCATCTGGAGGGTACGCATACAGCCACATCTTCCTTTGGTGCCGGAAAAGTATCCGGGGGATTAGTCTGTCTAACATGCACCCAAGATTTGGAACAGCAGGATTCTCTCACTTCTTGCCATATCTGTTCTGATAAGCCTTGGTTGGATAATGAACATGATTCCTGTCTAAAGGCATGTCTATGTTGGCCTGTTCATGGTGTTCTTTGTTAAACCACCAATGTGACCGTGTATCAGTTCTGGACCAGTCCAACAGCGTTTCGGCATACAGCACCGACTTTGAAGCGCACCACATCACGTCATGCATACTCACTAAGGCAGTAAAAGTGAGGACATATGGTCCTGTGCAATAATTAATTTTAAGCCTCAGCCGTACCCATTCTCATGATATTCATACCTTCCTCGGGCTCTATTGCTTCTGTCAAATTCAAGGACCAAGCTGCATACTGCAATGACTTGTGCCCTGCCATGTTAAACTATGTACAACTAAAGATTTACAGCCATCTACAGGCAGGTGTTTTCTAATGAGTGCCAGAGGAACGGGCTCCACTTGCCTATCATGTCTCGAATGGACAGTCACCCAGCATCCTGCCATGCTTCTAGCCAACGTATTATAGGGAACAGTTTGGATGATGAGCCTGTAGTCTACTTCATTTTTGTTTCCAGGAAGTTTGTATAGCACCTAGTGACTTGTTAAATCTCACGCTTTAGGTCAGCGACACAGAGACGCGTCTTGAGTGCTTGCTGAATAACAACAAGAACTCTGACTTCTGTGCCCCACTCACCTCGTTTGATTGGAATGAAGTGGATCCTAATTTACTGGGTAAGAGGGGCCGCATGCATGTAGATGTTCCCTGTTTGGTTTTCTGTGCTAGCTACTCATTAAACAACTCACCTGGTGTCTTAGGTCTAAGCCAAGGCTCGATTAGAGGGGAATGGTGGGAATATAGACAGTGGAACTGGATTGGAGTATTAGGAATCAATTTGTTAGGTTTGCAGGTCCAACGAGGGACCTATTTGTTTGCCGTCAGTGTCTAAAGAATGATTGTCAGATTAAATATGTTTGGTTTCTCAAATCTAAATGTAATCCTTTTTCTGATCTTTCCACTACAGGCACCTCTAGCATTGACACCACCTGCACTATTTGGGGTTTGGAGACTGGGCAGGTGCTGGGCAGAGTTAACCTTGTATCAGGCCATGTCAAGACACAGCTCATTGCTCACGACAAAGAGGTTGGCAAGCAACAGTTTTAGGAATCAACACTTCTCAAAACATTTTTGGGAATGTGTTAAATCACACATCAGGTCTCAAACTAAATATATTAAAGATCATGATCTTTACTGTAAATTGCATAGTTCATTGAACAGAATGATGTAACAACGGTCAAACTAAAAACACCAAACAATTGGGGGCTGGATTCAAACGCCCACCGAAAATCTAAGTAAACAGTTGAAATCACAGTCTGAATCAGTAGTGTGTATGGCCCCCATATACCTCTTTGCCCTCCCAATAAAATCTGGGCATGCTCCTGATGAGACTGCGGATGGTGCCCTAGATCACCCAGACCTGGATCCTGGACAGTCTGGGGCCCTATTTGTCGGCTTCGGATGCTCCAATACATAATGTCCCAGAGGTTCTCAAATGGATTCAGGTCTGGGGAGTGTGTGCACCTGTCAATGGCATCAATGCCTTCATCTTTATTTTTTTGAGCAGTGTATAATGCTGCTATGAATTTGCATGTTTTAGACAGTATTGCCCATTTCAGGCCGTGTGTGATTATCAAACAAATTGGCAACTTTTAACAGTACTTGAAAGAAATGGGGGCAACCAAGCTTTTAAATTAGGTTTTGGCATTTCTCCTTTGACTTAGTGATTATGACTGTAAATTATTGTCTGCATCTTAATAGGACTGGAATGCAAATCTTGTGGCAGCATTTTTAGCTCTAATGTTTTGTGTCTTTGAGGGGGAATCAATCACAATGTTTTAGAGATGATGCATATTCACATAGCTTGTTGAAATTCCTTTTCAAGCAAACAAAGAAAAAAACAGCAGAACGCCTCCTGCTTGGTTCTATATAATATATTTTACTTTTAACTGTCTTATAATTAGTGCTGTCAATGTTATTGCGTACGATTAATTCTAAATACTACATTTTTATGTATTTTAACGCTGTAAATTGTTTTTGTCGCCGTTAACGCGTTGTTTTTGAGCATGTGCCTCATCCAGTAACCCTACGTCAGGCTTGGGCAACTTTCAGCCCGAGGGCCACATGCGGCCCTCACTCCCTTTTTGTGCATCCCTCAGATGAATTTAGAATAAAAGGATATACACAAAAAATATATACATATCATGTCATTATATTTGACCTTACATTTTTTGTAAAGTTAGTATTGGGACCAAGATCAATGCTAGAAAAACAAAACATGAAATACACTTTAAATAATATCCTGCATCTATACACATAAAACAGTCATTTCAGGATCTCAGAAAGTTGTTGTGTGTTCATTCTTCGTGTAGCTGAGATTGGGTTGATGTTTGAGCCATGAAACACTTGATGATACCTATTACAGAAGTCTGTACAAGCTAAAATATTAAAGTAGTGAAAACTGTCAAACCCTATTCCGTTCAACAGGTTAACTCGTTTTATAACACGTCAGCAAAAATGCTCTATCCTGGGAGAGACGAGCAGAGCGGGAAAACGGCACATTGATCGGTATTTTAAAATGGCCCAGATATTGGTTAACTAGCGTCAGACCTAGTGTACTTTTAAAACATTTGTTAATTATTAGGCTACATACTATACGTGTGTGCTCCAAGTTAATCTGATGACCAGTACATCAATTCTGTGGCCCCCACAACCATCCAAGTTGCCCATCCCTGCCCTATGTGCACAATGTCTGCTCGCTAGAGCTACAACAAGGCCCATCTTATTCATTTCCAGCTAGAGCCAGTGAATAACGCCCACAGTGGGCGGGGTATAGGCAAATACTAAATACTTATTAAAGTTTGCAGACTGGTGTTTCCCCTGTTCTGGTTGACTGTGTCCCTGGCATAAATTAGAAAGATACGCCCCACCCGACCTGGCAGTGTTGCACGCTAGGGAAGGCTCTGCAACAGCTTGCCAGAGATTGAACGATTTTGCAAGTTTCGCGAGCAGATCGTGTGGCCCGTAGCATAAGAGCTTTACTTTAGTGGGAGCTATGATCACGTATTTTTGTTTGCCAGGTACTATTGGCGCTTGACTTGACATGAGTGCTTCAAAGTCATTTTTTTCAACTTATCATTGGAGAGTTTGCATTCATGTCGTAAATCGTGTTTACTCGGCCCTAGTTTAAGAACAGCCCAAAAACGCATTAGTAGGCTACACATGTGAGGAAATGGGAATATCTCTGCTTGCATCCTGCACCCTAGTCTCAATACAAAAACCCATCTAACGAGACACTTTGCTTGTAGCATGGTAAATTGTCAATATTTAATGTTTTTTCTAATCTGAGCTACGCTTTTGTTTCTACCAATGCTTATTCTCTTTGTGAAATTAGCAAACAACTGAGGCACTTCTGCATCAATTACAGATTGTCTTTAATATAATGCATTGCTTTTTAAACAGAAAAGTTTTAGGGGCAAAACTTGAACACATTCAAAACTTGCATTTAACTACAGAAGATTTTGCGATTATTTGCAATTATTTTTATCGTTTGACCAGACTGCTCATAATACATGCGTTGCAAATATAAGCCATCAAAGCTCTAAATGTAAAATTAAATGTCTGTGCCCTGGGTTTTATAAAACCGTGTAAACCAACACAACGAGCCCAGCAGGGTTACGTCACTGAATAAATAGACCCCAGGAAATACACTCCCTGTATAATGTGCTGCAAACATTGGACAAAACCTTTTTTGACTAATGAATTTGACTATATAAACATTATTGAGTTATTTTCTGAAATATAACACCGTTTTCCATGGGTGTCTGACTGTCCCTGGGTCTACCAGTGTAATGACAGTTGTTCTGTCTACAGGTGTATGACATTGCGTTCAGCCGTGCAGGTGGTGGTCGGGACATGTTTGCGTCTGTCGGGGCCGACGGCTCAGTACGCATGTTTGACCTCCGTCACCTGGAGCACAGCACCATCATCTACGAAGATCCTCAGCACCACCCTCTACTGCGTCTCTGCTGGAACAAACAGGACCCCAACTACCTGGCCACCATGGCAATGGACGGCATGGAGGTCATTCAATGTCTTTCTCTTTTGGTTGGGTAGGGCCCATTCTCTGTCCCCATCTCACGTTGAGTCCTGTGCCGCCTCAGGTGGTGATTCTGGACGTGCGTGTTCCCTGCACACCGGTGGCCCGCCTCAACAACCACCGGGCCTGTGTTAACGGCATAGCCTGGGCTCCCCACTCCTCCTGTCACATCTGCACTGCAGGTCAGACACCAGCTGTTCTCAGACCACGCACTAAGTATCTTCTCACCTTCTGCCTCACGTCCATGCAATCATAACATATCGCCCTTTTCTCCGTCCTCAGCTGACGACCACCAGGCACTGATATGGGACATCCAGCAGATGCCCCGGGCCATCGAGGACCCCATCCTGGCCTACACGGCCGAGGGGGAGATCAACAACGTCCAGTGGGCCTCCACCCAGCCTGACTGGATTGCCATCGGCTACAACAACTGCCTGGAGATCCTGCGGGTCTAAAGCCAAACATCAGCGTAGGAACGGCTGTGAACCTGATGGCTGTTGAGAATGAGGACTCTTCAGAAGTCTGTTCAGAAGTTGGACTTGGTTCTTTTGTTTTGACTGAAGTTCATCTAGCTGGACTGCCTGGACTCTGTGCACTATCCTGACTGATGAACATGGATACAGTGAGAACTTCTCTCACATTGTCCTGGTTTAACCACTTTCTGATATAACTTCTCCCTCAGTCAGAAGGAGTGTGTTCTCCACTTATTTATTGTTTTGTTCATACAATAGTCAGGTGTCTTTAGAACAATTCTACATGTTCAATTTGGAGGGAAAAGCGGCAGTTTAAACCAAGTTCTGTCTGTTGTGTATTTTTAACCTGTTTTAAACCAGCAGCAATGAAATATGATGTGGTGTTGGTGTTTGATATGACATAAAGACTTATTTAGGGTCAGGAAACTAGATTTAAAAGGACACTCCTGAATTTAATTTAGCAGTCTGCGTTTCTTTATGAATTTATTAAAGTCAAATATTTTAAAATGATTTGCTTGTACCCCAATACAAGCACTATTAGACTCTGATAGTAGTCTGATGTAGTAAATTGACTCAAGCATTTTGATAATTTAAAACCCAGCTGCATGTTTCAGCGTATGGATATCCTTTCCAGTTTCCCCTGTAGATGAGACCGGAGCCATCCAAAACCAGGCTTCATAAATCTGTTCTGGATTTCTGAGCCAAAATGCTTGAACACCTGCAGTTTCTTTTCCTGCAAAACCGGCGTTTACTTTGAAGAAGGAAACCCTTGTATCCTTTGTCACTCTGCATCTTTTCTTTAGGCATGTTTGTATGAGGGAAATGTACATACTTATAAATATATGAACAAAGATAGTGGGACAAATGTTCATGTAGGAGCTTTTTTTCATAAACATTTGTATCAAGGAATTTGCTCTTACTATATTCTTTCATGTCCTTGATAGTGGTCGGTGTCGTCGTTTGCGTCACTGTACACACTCTAGGCAAGGATTTAATTATATTTAGGAGAGGGAAATGTCACTAGAATGTGGAGATGGCAATATATTGCAGAAACATGGCATGAATTTCTCTGCAATGTTCTCAGCATGACCCAACTGAATAAATCTTTTTGGTAAAATATAAAACATTTCTATGAATTCAACAAATGAGCTCAACTGAAAATTTGAAAATATGCAAACCACCGAAGTCCTCACCCATGAATAAACACCATGTCAGTTTGTTTCTGTATTATGTGTTAAATCTTTAATCAAAAAAGATAAATAAGAATTGTGTTGTTCAATAAGCCTTTACAGAACAAAGGCCTAGAGTTGAGTTTCACTTGGAACAGTCAGAAACATCTTCAAGCTGAGACTCTGAAACCATGGCAGTCTCCCAGTAACATCACTTGATTGGCAGATTCTATTCAAATAATGGTCTCTCAGATGAGCGCCAAACATCCCTAACTTTGGCACCTTCAGTTTTTGTACACATTTGGGTGGGATTCAATCCAAGGAATTTGACAATGGACCATTTAAATGTAAATTCGAATTGAGATGACTAATGCAGCATTCACCAGAGTGGGTGTTTGGTAGCACAAAACTATTAAAAAAAAATATTTGGACACAATTTATTTAAAAAATGTGATTCCTTGAGACAACCATGTTATCCATGGTAATACTTCCAACAGAGTTACCTTAAATAGATTTTTGCTGTGTTTCTGTTTATTGTAAATATTTTTTCAACCAACTAATTTTTGTGGTAAAGATACATTTCACTTGTGCCGGTTTTGGCATCCTATACGCTGTTTGCCGGCCTCTGATTTAATTTTAATGTGGAATCTAAAAACATCCCTATTTTTAAATGTAAATGCAGACTAATTGCAATCAGATTGAATCCCAGCCTCCAGAACATTTTCAAAATGGGTGACACACAAACACAACACACACACACACACCTGAAAAAGAGATGACACCCATGGTTGTTACAACAGTAATGTGACAGATGCCGGAGACATACACAAGCAAGATGGGCTAATCAAAGAGGCAATGGCCCTATAAATGGTGGTTACATTGCTTCACAAGTGCTACATCAACACTAAAGGAGATGCGAAGTCTGAGTGCTTTGCATGTCACTTCAACATATATTGCTTTTCATGAACTCAATTGGGAGAACATGAGAATAAAGTTACTGTATAAAACAACATGGGCGCTGATACAGTATTTACCACAGCCACACAGTCCCTACATAAACACTATGCATGTACATGACCATTTGCATTCATACCATCTGTTGATATTATGTTACACCAACACAGCAATAATGTGAAATAAATATATTTGTGCATTCTGACAGGTCATAAGTACTACATTTCCCAGATTCAACCCTCATTAACCTGTTCGATTGTCTCATTTTAATTGTACACCAGGAAAACACATTTCAGTTTTACCTTGTGTGGACATATATACACACAGAATGTATTTTGGCCAAATTATTAAAAATAAGGGCTATGGCATAGAAACCAAGGTATAATACCGGGTCACATCACAAAGGACAGGAAATGCCTGGTCTTTGAAATCCAGGGAAAAGGGGCTTTGGTACTATTGGGAGTGTCTGTGTGTATGTGTCTGTTTGTGTGTGTCTGTGTGTGTTCACAGTCACCCTGGTTTCATATCAAAGCTCCATAGGCAGTCCTAGGCCCCCCTCAGACTTTGTGGGTCCCCTGTCATCACTGCCCTGGGTCCTGAGGGAGATGTTGGTTGTCCGGGATGTGAGGTGCTTCGCTCTGGACCCGTGTCAGTCGGCGGGAGGAGATTCTCCATAGAACCACCACTCGGCTACGTGGAAGGCAACCCACGTGATCAGCAGCATCTTACAGGTCAGGGGTCGGGGCAGATACGAGGTCGGGAGGGTGAGAGGTGTCACCGTATGGCTGTCCTGTGGCGGTGCAGGGAGTGTCGGGAGGGTTAACATTGATGGTAAAGGGTTTTAGCTTCCCGGCAGGGTGGGGTCGGACACGCGCCTCAGAATCTCCTGCCCCTCCGAGGAGGTCTCCAGGTTGTCCGGGAGGGAGGGGAAGCGCAGGCTGCCGCACAGCAGTCCAGAGGTCCCCGGGGTGGGATAGGAGACCTGGCAGGGTCTCAGGTCCATGCAGGGGCCTGAAGGGGGCGCTGTCTCAGGGGACAAGGTGCGGTGGACACCGCTGGACAGACAGTCCTTGGACGTCTCCTTGTCTGAGTCCAGGCTCTTCAACAGAAAGAAAGGAAAGGGAGGAGGAACAGAAAAGGGATTCAGCCACTCTGTAAACTGTATTTAGGGTCAGGGTCATACTAACTCCATCATGTCATACGGTACACCTGTACACCTGGTGAACATCTCTACCACCTATTTCATGAGCCAACTGTTGGTTTGCTGTCTGCTGGAGGCCTGGCCAAATCCCCCAGGTTGAACACTACAGTCTGTGCGACGTGCCAGGACACACCTGCTGAGGCGATGGGGTGCTGTCAGTCTGGTTCGGAGAGTGGCGGAGGACAGGGGCTGCTGGGGCGTGCGGGCCGGTGGGGCAAGTTCCTGGGGACACGGCGATGTAGGCCGGGGGGACTGAGGCTGTCTGCCTCCGAAGCAGCTGCAGAATGGCCGTGATGTCTGCTGTCATTCGAGTTTCCAGTCTGGGCGTGGCCAAGTATGGAGGCGGGATGAGAGGGAAGTCCACAGATTAACCATGTCAATAGTCTTTTTCAATATTCTGTCTTTTGTTCTCTGTTCTTCCCCTTTCTTTACCTGTCTGTTAAATCTTTTCCTCCTGACAGTTCTGACAGTTCATTTAGAACAATCCCATTGCCTGGTCTTGTGAGATTTTCTCTCCTCTTCCGTTATCTCTTCTACTGTCCCCTCCCCATAACTCTAGACCTCTCCTCTTCCCTCCCCCCTCTTTTTTCCCCCTTTCCTTTCCTCCTCTCTTCTCTACCTGTGCAGCTGGGTCTGCAGAAGCTCCAGTCGGGTCTCCAGTTCACTGGGCCTGTCCTCTGCAGAGGGGGGAGGGTGGAAGGTGGCCCTCACTGAGGAGACGCGCCGCTGGGGGTCAGACAACTGGCTGCTCCTCTGATCAGGCCAGTACCCATACACCCCTGGGCCTGGCGTGTCGATGGGAGCAGCAGCTGGAATGTGAACAACAACCAGAGAGGCCTGTGTGAATGCTTCGAAGCAGGTTGTAAAGTACTGTTCACTGACACTTAGAAAACAGACTTCAAAACGTTTTTTGTGCAGCCTTTCTTAAGGCCAAGGGTTTAGTTAAAGTGTGATACTGTACAGTGTTATAGATATGTCAGTCTCTCTCTACCTGTGTATTGGGGTCCTCCTCTGTCCAGGGGCGGTCCCAGGCCATCCGAGGGTCCGCTGGGGGGGAGCAGGCTGACCACGGCAGGGGGGTAGTTCCCCGTGTTGCACCTGGGGGAGTACAGCTCTGCCTTGTTGTGTCCCACAGGCTCATCCTCCTCACTGGACTGAGAGCAGGTGCTACTACACATGCCATCCCAGTGGGAGTCTGTGTTAGGGCCTCTGTGGTTCCCCATGGGACATGACTGGTCTGGGAAGGAATCCTCACGGTCCATTCCATCTACACAGAGCCAGGACATTCAAAACATGACAACCACGGCTTCAGACAAAACATTCATTGTAACACAGTCTGCATTTTTAACAATGTATAGAGACATTTGTTCTAGAAGGATCTATCTAAACAAAGCAACACTGCTAAAGATTTATTTTGCATTAGTAAATTAATAGTAAATATTTTGTGATTTATAAATAAAATGTGTTTCATTTGTAATTTTTGTGAAACAACTTTCCATGGATGTTTTGGTACAGCAATGCCTTCTAAACGACCTAAAACCTATGGCACCTGTATTAATTAGTTAAAACCATGGAGCGCTTATGTTATCAAAAGTATTCCGAATTGAATGTTGAAGGAAATCAAAGTTAGTGCAAAACAGAGTAAGTGAAATGAAAAAGGAAAAACAACAACTTGGTACGATATGAAAAATCGACAACCTGGGACTACAATGTTATGCAAAATCTTTAGTGAAGTACATCACCTTACATAATATTATTTTATTGTCACCCCAGAATTGTGTACTGGATCATGTGTATACTCCTATTTACAAAAATTGTCAGCGTGAACTTTCTACAACAATGCAACACACACACCTTTTACATTTGACTAACATTGTAGGGACCAACAAACATTATTATTACCATTCAAAATTTCCTAAAAAGGGATGTTTTCATTATTATTAGCATTAAAAGATCTTCTCTAACCCTAACATGTACCTGAAATACTTTCCCATAACCCCGAATCTAAAGCTAACCTCAATATAAACATAGCTAAATCTAAAAAAAGCCATATATGATTGCCCTTTTCTCACACAGATAGTAAAACTCCCTATACAAACAGTCTCTTACCAGGCCGGTTTCTTCTGCGTCGTGGCCGTGATCGTCGGTATCCACATTCAGAGTCCTCACTTGGGGTTGCCTGGTTTATCCTACCTACCTAATACACAGTAGCTTCAGTAATTCATCAACACTTTATACATACATAGCTAATCTGATTTAGACACACTAAAATATTCAACAAGAATATCTTTTGCCAACAGATTTCAGAAGGTCTTTATACAACTATGGACTAGTTTCCCAGGCTCAAATCAAGACATTTCCTGGACTGAAGAGCTCTCAAAGCAGGTTTGCCATAGAGCATATGTTTAGTGCAGGACCAGCCATAGTAGTGAACACACATCTCTGAGGTTGAAGGTGATCTCCAGGTTGGTCCAAAAGCAGTCTGAGAAGTCTGGGTACATGTCCAGCACCTCCAGCAGGTCGTCCCTGAGGATCTTATGGAGGTCACAGTAGGTCAGAGCCCTCACGTCCGCACTGGACTTCCCTGGGCGCCCAAACAGATAGATGGGTTCCCCAAAGATATCATTTTTACCTGCAGAAAGAAAGAGAGAAAGAAAGAAAATAAAGAGATGAGAAAAGATAAAACAGAGGCAAAGGGGACGAGATGTATATAGATAATGAAAATAGAGAAATGTCAAAAAAAGCAACCCTTGAATAAATTTTTTTTTTTTTAAAAGGACTAACAACAAAACCATTCATAAACAATAAACAAAGCCAGGAGAAAGTGAAAGCCTTGGAATATAGGAATGCCAGAATATATTATTTCTGCTTCATCATTTATTGACTTCTCAGAGATGCTGTAAATATATGCTAATGTTCTACAATATTCCAATTAAGTCTGAATTTGTGTCCACTTAAACAGCAAAGAGCAGACAAACTAAAACGAGACGGGCTAGCGTGTGTCTGAGTGATCTGCCAATCGGTAATCAATGACACTGTGGAATGGAAGTGGAGCTCAGCCCAAACACCTCTGGCTAGACAGCACAACACCACGCAACAGTGTGTGTGTGGGAGAGAAAGGCAGAGAGAAAGTGAGGAAGACAAACAAATAAACAGACCAAACAAGAGTATGCTCCAAATCACTGATGAAAGACAAAAAGGTAAACCTTCCACTCTAACCAACGCAGGGATCAACCAACATAGACAACATTCCACTCATTGAATTCTCTTCCCAAAGTGAATGTTCTCATGTACCATAACGGATATTCCGTTGACATCCATTTTCCCAACACTGGCGTTGTCAGTTCTGGCATTGAGCTTATAGCAATGAATCTTTAGTCAGTTTCCTAAAAAACCCAGGTATCAGGTAGAAATGGATTACATTTGTAGAAAGCCATGGCAAGCATGCAAAATGTTGTACACCAACATGTCCTTTCCTGACCTGGGGAAAATATAAGTAATCTTCATGCCATGTTTTGCACTGCAATAGAGAATCAGTGGCCACCTCCCCTGTCACCTCCACCCTCCTGCCTACCCAGTATGGC
>JACXGJ010005982.1:0-36453 GCA_016801105.1 Esox niger | reverse complement strand
ATGGATTCCATCAACCCCCAAAACACTTTCATGTTATAATGTGTGTCTCCTCATCTATGACTGCATGTGGTTATCGCTACTTTGTTCCATCCGGGGTCAGTATACTGTTTTCACACTCATTCTAATGTTCTTATAGGTGAAACCATGCAACAGAACTGAAACCACAACCATGCGCTGTTGCCGGTACACACTATTGGTCAACAGTAGGCTTATTTGAATAACGTAGTTAAGTAAACCATTCACAGTATCCTAATCTTTTCAAAATATTTGAACCTTTATCACCAAATGATGCTAATAAGGTTTGTATTAGTATGATAAGTAACTCAAAATGTATTTTGAATAAAAATTTAAAAATATATATTCTGTTCCTTTAGGTAACCTGAAATGGGAGAATATACAAAACATGCTTTCATTTCAGGTCCAGCTGATAAATGGAAGAAAACTACAGCTGACAGTCTGCACTTTCAAATACAATTTCAAAATCAAAGCGCTGGAATACAGTCCAAAAAACTCTGAAATATGTTTGGAGGTCATTATGTAATTGGTTGATTAAGAAGCACAAGGTAGATGAATGATTGTATTTTTGAAGATAATGAAAGGAACAATTCTAAAAACAGATCTTGGTGAGAAATCTGATGATGGGTGGGATTGTCTATTGCCAACAACACAGATGTTATTTTACACCACTTTGCACAGTGTTCAATCTTGAATTAGCAAAAGTGAAGCATGGACATTGCTGTGTGTGCTATTCAAGGGACACATCTCTATGTTCTTGATGTCCAATTAATCATTACAGCCTTCACTCCACAGTACGTTCTGAAGAGCCTAAGATCAATACAGGTCTTACAATAATTTCCTTATAAAAAAAAACATTATACTGCAAATTCTGCATTTTAAATGCAGTTTCACAATTGTAAGTATTGATTCATTGCTGACATAGCCCAACTGCTTAGTAACTGATACTATAGAGATGCAAGTTCATCCTGGATTTTAAAATTCAACTTGATGTCATGGATGTTATAGGAATTACAAATTAATAAATAGCCTGATTGGTTGTAGAAAACACTGCAACACTGAAAATATGGAAAATTATTCCTCCTATCATCACATTAACTGCATTTTTTCACTAGTATCTTTTTATGTGTACAAAATAATATATTACCATGCCAACACACACAGGCGGTGCTAGATTTTGGGAAGGCCATTACATTTGAGTTTTGAATGCTGGAAAATCCTTGTGTATAAATATATTGAATACCACCTGCCTAAGTGGCTAGTAAGTGACTGCGTTACACGCCATAGCTGAATTTTACCTGCATTTGGAAGGTGGGCAAGTGCTAATTTCAAGCCCTGCCGACAACACCTTGACATGCCTCACAGCTACTGGCACATTGTCATTTGGAGTGACAAGACCAAAATAGAGCTTTCTGGTCATAACCATAAGCTCTGTTTAGAGAGGAGTCAACAAGGCCTATAGTGAACAGAATACCATCCCCACTGTGAAGCATGGTGGTGGCTCACTGATGTTTTGAAGGTGTGTAAGCTCTAAAGGCACGGGGAATCTTGTAAAAATGTATGACAAGGTGAATGCAGTATGTTATGTAAATACTGGCAGACAATTTGCATTCTTCTGTATGAAAGCTGCACATGGGAAGCTCTTGGATTTTCCAGCATGACAATGACCCTAAGCACAAGGCCAAGTTCACCCTCCAGTGGTTACAGCAGAAAAAGGTGAAGGTTCTGGAATGCTCATCACCATCTCCTGACCTTAATTTTATCGAGCCACACTGAGATCTCAGACAACCAAAGACTTTGTATTGCCTGGAGCCATTTTTCCAAGACGAATGGGCAGCTATACCACCTGCAAGAATTTAAGGCCTCTTCGAGAACTTTTACAAAAGACTGCAGTCGTTTGAACAGGGTTCAGTAAATATTTTGCTGGACAGTGTAAGCGGAGCCGGCCAAGAAGAGCAAATATCTCTTACAGAGTGAGTGATTGAGTCCCCCTTGTTAAACAGTGTAGTGGTTAAAGAAGCAGACCTGTAATCTATAGGTCCTGCATTCAGATCTTCTCACAGGCAACACTAAGTATGTAATATGAATAAGTCTGTATAGACTAAAACTTTGCTGGCTAAAACCATCAGTATCTACATTATAGTAAGGTTGAAATGAAACAGTTTACAGTTATATTGTGACTGTTTCTGGTGGATTTTCGATGTACACATCTGCGCATGTGTTTAGTGTCAGAATAGAAAAACACATTTGCTGGCTACAACATAAAGTAAGTTACGTTTTAGAAAGCTTTAACTAAAACTGTTTACGGTTATCTTGCGACATTTTCAGACATGGAATAGTTCATCTTCAGTTGCACTAGCAATTGCTCAGTTCAAACGATTATTCCTAGGAAGATAGTAAATTACTGGCTAATAAGCTGTTAAAACAGCCAGTGACCATCATGGTTAAAGACAATCCTGTTTTCAACCCAAGTCACACAGATAAATTACATTTCCCTATCAATGATATGGTATCTTACCATTGGTTAGTCAATCTGTGAATCTTGAGTATAATGGAGACCAAAAGCATTAAACAGAAGTCAGAGATGCTTGTTATGGTCAGTTATTGGCCAACAGTAAAAGGGTTGTGTGTGATGCAAACCTACCACTGCCCATGCCTCAATACGCACAATCCCTAAAGCCACATCCTCCCACCATTCTTCACTTTAGGAATACTCCCAAGTCGTATTCATAACGCTCTACAGATATTTAATGACTATTAGAAGCATTTTTTAACTATCTACTAACCTTAATCTTTATCCTGGCCCTAATCTTAACACTTACCCTAACACATCTAAATCTAATGCCAAACAAGCTTTTCAGCTATTTTTTATTAGTATTACTATTTATAGAACACCTACAGATGGTAATTGGGACTGAAAATAAAAAATAACCCAAACTTTACAGTTTTTTAGTGCAGTACTGTGTTGTGGGTCCAGTGACTCTCTAAAAAATGTGGGTAGGAACAAGCGAAGTAGCTGTCTGACTTCCCTTTTTGGGTCAGTATTTTGCAATTGTATTAGTAAACACTTTGAATCCATTAAATCCTGTTGCAGACATACATTGCCTTGCGCATTTCTTTGAACGCCTGAATAATTCTCTCATTTAATTGCATTACAAAGACGTAGCTTTTTCTGTGTAAATATTTTGTTACTTAAAATCAATTGTTTTAAGGTGCAATGTATAGACTAATGGAGTTCAGCCAGCAAGAAAGACTTTCATTGACAACGATATTGTTGGTATGTACACTACTATTCTCTACATTGGAAGGCCTCTTAGGCTCTCACTAGTCTGATACTAACTGTTTACACAAAAATATAGTAATTGGGACCTCAGCTGTATTTTGAAAGATTTACATGGTTTTATTAGATGCAGCTGCTTTGTCTAAAAGCACATTTTGAAAAACTATAACATGTTGTTGAATTAAATACTGAATTGTAACTTGCTAATCTAACTGTAATACATGTTTTTACTAAATCCTCACATTGCAAATTTCTAAGGAAATGCACAGAACAATTGTGATCATCCCTTTGACAGTCATCCTTGAAGAAAACTAATGGTCATAACCTCATGTCTCCCAGAATGGCCAAAATTAGGGTGATTAGAACAGTGGATTCTAGTGAAAAGAATTTCATGAAAATTCTGAAAGTAGCTATAATAATAATCATGATTATATTTATTTTTATTACTGTATTTTGTGAATTAAGATCATTTAAACTGCTTATTATTCTAATTAAGCACACTACTGCTCCCCCACTGTTAAAGTTGTCACACCCTTCAAACATACTGTAATATAACTTAGGTACTATTTTGTATTATTTCCACTTTTATGCTGACTTGAATGGGTTTCCTGAGCAGTCTAAACTTGCCATTGTAATAACATCAGTTTTAACTCGGTTCACTGTGAAAGCCAAAAACCCAATGTTTGCTCTCAGAATCTCAAACTCAATTTGTACATGAACATTCAAAAGTAATGTCACCAATTTCTTTATTTTTTAGCAGTTTTCAAAGACCCAAGCTGTGCGAAAATGCACACATATTAACCACATATTTAGTGTGTTTTGGTGACACTTTATTCTCATAGGAGCATACAAAGGTAATGCAACAGCATAAAAGTGATTGTTGTAAAAATATTAATAAATAATATTGTTTTGCTTATTTAACTACCTTAAAGTAAATATAGTAGAACAGCTTCAGAAACTATGCATAAACAATAATAGAAAAGTATTACTAACACGCAGTAATGTGATTGAATAAACAAAACAATTCTGTCAAAGTGTATATACAAAAGATTCCATCTTTCACAGTTGAACTGTACCTATGGTAAAAATTACAGACAATTGCAAAATTGCTAAATCAGCAGTGTATCGAATACTTGTTCTCCCCAATGTACATGAATACCTTCCTAGTTGGAAGTTTTAGAATAAACGTTCATTGTAAATCAAACTGATTAGGAATAATAATAAAAAATAAGAATTAGCATGATATCTAAGCAAATATGCAACTTAATTTGCTTGAAACACTTTAACCCTTTGAAATATGCATAATATGTTCACTGTGGGTGTCAGAATGGAAAGTCAAAATTAGACATGTTTTTACTTGTCCTATTAGCAAGCAAGCAAGTTCATTCATATTGGAGAATTCATACATTGAACTGCTTCTATGTGCTTTACAAAGAAAAAAACATTTATACAATTACAATAGCATAAAAATAAATACTCAGATGAAAACATCCAAACAACATTAGAATAAGAAAACATAGAATAAGATTGAAATAGAATAAATAGATGAAAACATGAAGCTATGAAAGCTGTAAAGCTAAACAGTGTGGTTAAGTTAAAGTGCTCAGTCATGTGTGTGAAGAGATTATTTTATCTGGATTAAAAATAATGTATCTGGATTTTAAAATTGATATGTTTGGGGCACGTCTAAGATTTTCTGGTAGTTTATTCCAGGAAATGCACCATACCCATGTGTAGTTTAGACTCTGGGCTCTGTTAGCTGATATGTTATTCGCGGAACTAAGAGCCCTGCTCGGTTTATATTGTTCAAACATATCAGAAATGTATTCCGGGCCTAAACCATTGAGTGATTTTATAAACTAAAGATTGAACGTTTTTGATGACCTCTTTGATATGATTGTTAAACGTGAGGTCTGAGTCTATCAGAACCATGATTACGCACTCAGTCCCTGGTTTTTAGGGCCAGAGGATTCTGCTCTTTACTAATACTCGTTCTTTTATTTTTGTTGTCAAACACAATAATTTCTGTTTTATCTTGGTTTAATTTTATACAATTTTGGTTCATCCAGGTATTTATGTGCTCTATACAGTGACACAGAGAGTCTATGGAGCTGTTGTCATATGGTTCAGGAGCCATACATACAGTGGCGTGAAAAAGTGTCTGCCTCCTTCCTAATTTCTAAATTGTTTGCATGTTTGTCACACTTAAATGTTTCAGATTATCAAACATTAAATATTAGTAAAATATGACAGAAAATGCAGTAAAGTAAACACAAAATGCAGTTTTGAAATTAAGGTTGTTATTATTATTATTATTAAAGGAAAACAATATTCAAACCCACATGGCCCTCTGTGAAAAAGTGTTTGCCTCCCTGTGAAAACACATCCCAACTGTGAATTATCACACCCGAGTTCAATTCCTCTAGCCACACTCAGGCCTGATTACTGCTAGAACTGTTTTCTATCAAGGAATATCTTAAATAGGACCTGCCTGTCAAAGTGAAGTAGACCAAAAGATGCTCAAAAGCCAGACACAATGCCATGATCCAAAGAAATTCAGGAACAAATGAGAAAGCAAGTAATTGAGATCCATCAGTCTGGGAATGGTTATAAAGGCATTTCTAAAGCTTTGAGACTCTAGCCAACCACCGTGAGAGCCACTATCCACAAATGCCGAAAACATGGAACATTGGTGAACCTTCCCAGGAGTGGCCAGCCGACCAAAATTACCCCAAGAATGCAGCGACGACTCATACAAGATGTCACAAAAGAACTCACAACAACATCCAAAGAGCTGCAGGCCTCACTTGCCTTAGTTGAGATCAGTCTTCATGACTCCACCATAAGAAAGACACTGTGCAAGAATGGCCTGACTAAATAAAAGTTGAACTCTTTGGAAGGTGTGTGTCCCATTACGTCTGGCGTAAAAGTAACACCGCATTTAAGAAAAAGAACATCATACCAACAGTAAAATATGGTGGTGGTAGTGTTATGGTCTGGGTCTGTTTTGCTGCTTCAGGACCTGGAAGACTTGTTGTGGTAAATGAAACCATGAATTCTGTTGTCTACTAAAAAATCCTGAAGGAGAATGTCTGGCAATCTGTTTGTGACCTCAAGCTGAAGCGAACTTGGGTTCTGCAGCAGGACAATGATCCACATCACACCAGCAAGTCCACCTCTGAATGACTGCCTAAATACAAAATGAATACTTTAGAGTGGCCTAGTCAAAGTTTTAACCTGAATCCCATTGAGATGCTGTGAAATTACCTAAAAAAGGCAGTACATGCTCGAAAACCCTCCAATGTAGCTGAATTATAACAAATCTGCAAGGATGAGTGGGCTAAATTTCCTCATGCTGGCCTTTCCTACCATTTTGACACGTATTCATATAACCAAATCTTTTGCGTGCTCGTTAATAATAGCAGCACTACAATCTTCTGTTAGCCAGGTTTCAGTAAGAAACAGAAAATCTAGGTAGTAAGATATCAAAATGTCATTTACCAGGAATGATTTATTGGCAAGAGATATAAAATTAAGTAAAGCTAACAGAGGTAATAGGGGTTCCCAGACTAGTAGGTTGACATTAGAGATAACACTCGATTCCTTCTTTTTCTAATCAACTCAGGAATAGAGATACCGGGTTCTAGCTTGTACTCAAAACAGTCTGCATTGCTATTTTCACAATAGCAGGGACCTGAAGCAAATCACTCAGCATATATACCTACTGTATAATAATAAAAGAAAAATAGACATATACACTGTGTCTTAAACACAGTAGATTATTATGGCTACTGTCATGAGACTTTCTGAGAAAATAATGCTGATTCAGTTTGAAAACAGATTTTTGATCTTCTTTGCTGGAGACCACTGCAGCTGTTTGTGAAAATGTGTATCAAGTGTGATTTGTGATCCCTGCCTTCATACCATGTGCATGTCTCTTCTCCCACATGATTAGCTGCTGTGTTTCTGAATGTTGGTCCTTATAAGAATTAAACTGATTAACTATTGTGTTCTGCCCACTCGCCGTGCTGCTGAACGTGTTGCTATGTGCATTCAGATGACAGTTATTGTCATGCTTGCTGCTCATTTTTTGCACAAACGTACCAACAGAATACCTTATGTTTCAGTTACAGCAATGTAGTTGGTTGGGGTATAACGAAGGCCTGTGTGGTGTAGAAAATCCCACATAGCCTTGAGATGCCTTACAGCAGGGGTATTCAAATCTTACTCTACGCGGGCCAGAGCCTGCTGTTTTTCTGTTCTATTTCATCGTTAATTGGACCCACCTGCTGTCGTAAGTCTGAATTATTTTCTGACTGGAGGGTTGCAATGAAAACATGGAGTGGAACTGGCTTTGAGGGCAAGATTTGAATAACCCTGCCATGCTGCAATAATAAGCTGGTTACCAACCGAGTTAGTGCATGAAAAAGTGATATTGTCATACTCATGACATGTTGTCTCATCAGAAAATCTGCATGCAAGGGTTCAAATCAACCAGTTTAGAATTTTAACCCCCCAAAGTGTCTTTTTTGCTGTTCTAACTGGAAAAATAAATATATTTGTTAATATGTGTTGTGTTTGAACTTCCTGGTTTATAATCAAGAATCAATACTCAGGCCACATTCCTATTTATGTGTATTATAGACAATCCCCTGGTCAGAGAACCAATACATACCGCTTTACGGAAAACGGGAGTGTTAAAAATACATTTACATTACATTTATTTGAAAATATTATAATTTCATGGAAAGTGGGTGTTGGGGTTATAAGACTGGAATCTGCCTCAAGCCCCCAAATCAATAAGTCCACCTCTACTTGTGATTAGCTTTTAAAATCATTCAGTGTTAAAATGTAATGAATCAATTGCATTAACTTGATTGCTCTGTCATCAGTGTCTTGCAGGACAGTGTTTCTCTATCAGCCAGGCAGGTAAAGAGATGCTGAAACAAGTTGTTGGACAACCCATTACATTTCCTTTTGCAATAAACGGTGATGGCACCTTATCATATAATGGTGTTACTATAGCTGTGCAGTTTAAAGGAGACTTGGATTCATCCTATAAAGACAGTTTCAGAAACAGAATTCAGTGGAACCAACAGACTGGAGAGTTCACCATCAGAGATCTAACAACCAGTGATTCAGGGATCTATGTTGTGGATGGAAAGCGAGTTGCGAAGACAACATTTCAACTCATTGTGTATGGTAAGAAGTAATAAATGCTCTTACAGTACCATGGTTATATAACATTGAATATGTTTGGAACCTCTCAAACCTGTTACTGATTTGATTTTGTATTATATACTACATATTTAATTGGTTGGTTAGGCTGATGTTTTTCTACACCCAAACATTTAGAATCATAGATCATCTGTTTCAATGGCAAAATTGCAAAGTGTCCCCGTTTATTTAAAGATTATTTTCATACATACAGTGCCTATAAAAACACTGGTCAGCAGTGGGTGCCAAGACAACATATCAACTCACTGTGTATGGTAAGAAGTAATCAACTACCACTACAGCCCTGTTATAGAATTTATTTAGCGCATCATGATTTCATTATCGTACCTTACAGCTCCCTACATATTTAATTTGGTAATAAATACAACCGTTTTTTATTGTCTCTGTTTTCCCGCATTTTGAATTTTATATCAAATGTTCCATTTGGCATCAGTACAAAATGTCTAATTTTTTGTGTATTTACATTCGTATGTGTTTTACTGTTTAGAAATGAAAGCAAATTGTTTGAGTACCATTATTTACCTGGTATGTTGACTGAGAACATATTATAATTTATAGAAATGACATGGGAAGTAACCCGGGGATAAACTGCTTCACACTGGGACAGAGCAACATATTTTCCCTTTTGTCGGCTCAGTGACTCATTCAAGCTATATTTTGGCCTGACGCTTTGACTATGCTTTTTGCCCCAGTGTATAACCCAGTGTCCAAAATTATTTGCCATGATATGCAAATCATTTAAACCCTATTTTCAGTATAAAATGGTACAAAGGCAACATATCAAATGTTATTGTTTCTTGAAGAATTTATGCCCACTTTGAATTTGATACCAGCATCACATTTCAAGAAAGCTGGGACAGGGGCAACAAAAGACTGGAAAAGTTATGTAATGCTAAAAAAAACTTGTGAAACATCTCACAAAAAATGATGTTAATTGGCAACAGATCAGTAACATGATTAGGTATTATAAGAGCATCCCAGATAGGATGAGTCTTTCAGAAGTAAAGATGGGGAGGGGTTAATCACTCTGTTGACAGACTGTGCAGGCAAATAGTGCAACAATTTAAGAATAACATGTTTCAATTTAAAATTGCCGAAAACCAATATTGAATGGCCGTGAGGCGGCAGCGCTGCATAAAAACAAGACACAATTCTGAAGTGGACTGCATGAGCTCAGGAACATTTCCAAAACCAATGTCTGTGAACACAGTACTTTGATGCATTCAAAAATACAAGTTAAAACACTTCCATGAAAAGAAGAAACCATATTATCAGGATCCAGAAACACCACCGCCTTCTCTGGGCCCAAGCTCATTTAAGATGGACTGAGGAGAAGTAGAAAACTGTCCTGTGGTCTGAAAAATCAAATATTATTTTTGGAAATCATGGACACCCCATCCTGTGGACTAAAGAGGGAAGGAACATCTGGCGTCGTGTGAACTAAAGAGAGAGGGAACATCTGGCTTGTTATCATTGCATAGTTCAAAAGCCAGCATCCTTGATAGGATGGGGGTGCATTAGTTCACATGGCATGTGTGACTTGCACATTAATGCTGAACAATGCAGTTGTGCTCATAAGTTTGCATACCCTGGGAAAAAATAAGAAATGTTGGCATTGATCATGCATAAAAATCACAAAGATAGGCTTTTCAAATTATAATGACAACAGAAATCACCCAAATGGCCCTGATCAAAAGTTTACATAACCTTGCATGTTTGGCCTCACACAGGTGAATATGGCAGTTAAAGGTGAATTTTTCACACCTGTGGCTTTTTAAATTGCAAATAGTGTCTATGTACAAATTGTCAAAGACTTTTTCTCTCTCACGTGGATGGCACAGAGCCGGTTAGATACTGAGCCATGGGGAGTAGAAAATATCTGTGAAAAGACCTGCGTAACAAGGTAACGGAACTTTATAAAGATAAAAAGATATCCAAAGACTTGCAACTGCCAGTCAGTACTGTTTTATCACTTATTAAGAAGTGGAAAATTCTGGGACCTCTTGATATCCAGCCAAGGTCAGGAAGACCAGGAAAGATATCAGCCAAAACTGCCAGAAGGAAGGTTCGGGATACAAAAAAAACCCCACAGGTAACCTCAGGAGAAATACAGGCTGCTCTGGAAAAAGACAGTGTGGTTGTTTGAAGGAGCACAATACAACGATATTTGAAAAAAAATGAGGTGCATGGTTGAGTTGTACGAAAGAAGCCTTTATTGTGGCAATGACACAGAAAAGCCTGGTTACAGTATGCCCACCAACACCTTGACACGCCTCAAAAGAACACACTGTAATTTGGAGAGACAAGATCAAAATTGAACTTTATAGTCACAACCATAAGTGCTATGTTTGGAGAGGCCTAAAGTGAACAGAATACCATGCTCACTCTGAAGCATGGTGGTGGCTCATTAATGTTTGGGGGTGTGCAAGCTCTAAAACAATGGGGAATCGTTTGAAAATTAATGGCAAGTTGAATGCAGCATGTTATCAGAACATTATGGCAGGCAATTTGCATTCTGCTGCATGAAAGCTGCACATGAGTCGCTCTTGGTGTCACGAGGGTGCAGGGAATCCAAAAAGGGAGATGGAGGCAAATGCAGGGGTGCAGGGGAAAACTTTAATAAACCAAAAACAAAACAGCGAAAACAAAACCGAGTGCCATGCACTACTAAAAACAGAACACACTAAAACTAGGCGAACATGGAGCAGGAGCAGGAGCAGGAGCAGGAGCAGGAGCAGGAGCAGGAGCAGGAGCAGGAGCAGGAGCAGGAGCAGGAGCAGGAGCAGGAGCAGGAGCAGGAGCAGGAGCAGATGGACAGCAAACAAACATTTACATTGACATGGACAATGACCCAACAAAGGCAGGGAGAAACTGACTGAACTAAATACACAGACTAATGAGGAGAACAGAAACAGGTGGGGGCAAAACACAGGTGAACGAAGTAAACGGATCTACTGAAACAAGGACAAGTCAACTCACAGAAAAACAGAAAACATGGAACGGAACGGCCCCAGCAGGCCAGGACCGTGACACTTGGACTTTCACAACAATGACCCTAAGCCAGGGGTGTCAAACCGGTTCCACAGAGGGCCGAGTGTCTGCAGGTTTTTGGTTTTTCCTATTTACTGGTTCCCAGTTCAGACCTAAACAACCAGGTGAGGGTAGAAACTAACCAATGAGTGACCTAATTAATCAGTGAAGTAAAAGGTGAGAGCAAAAACCTGCAGACACTCGGCCCTCCATGGAACCGGTTTGACACCCCTGCCCTAAGCACAAGGCAAAGATGACCCTCCAATGGTTACAGCAGAAAGAGGTGAAAGTTCTGGAGTGGCCATCACAGTCTCCTGACCTTTATATTATCGAGCCAATCTGGGAAGATCTCAAATGTGCAGTTCATGCAAGACGACCAAAGACTTTGCATGACATGGAGGCATTTTGCCAAGACGAATGGGCAGCTATGCCTCCTGCAAGAATTCGGGGTCTCAGAGACAACTATTACAAAAGACTGCACACTGTCATTAATGCTAAAGGGGCAATACACAGTATTAAGAACTAAGGGTATGCAGACTTTTGAATAGGAGTCATTTCTTTTTTGTCACCATGTTTCTTTTGTTATTGCTCCATTCTATTATGACCAACAGTTGAATAGGAATCCCATAAGAAATAAAAGACGTGTTTTGCCTATTAGTGCACAAGTCATGGGTGACTTGCACATCTGAAAAGGCACTATTAATACAAAACAATATATACAGGTTTTGGAGGAACGTATGCTGCCATCTAGACAAAGTCTTTTTCAAGGAAGGCCTTGCTTATTCCAGCAAGATAATGCCAAGACATATTCTGCACGTATTACAACATCATGGCTCCGTAATAAAATAGTCTAAATGCTTAACTGGCCTGCCTGCAGTCCAGAGCTGTAACCCATTCAAAACATTTAGCGCATTAAGAAATAAAAAACCTGACAACGGAGATCCTGAACTATTGAGCACCTGAAATCCTACATCAAGCAGGAATGGAAAAACATTTCACTTTCAAAATTACTGCAATTGCTCTACTCACTTTCAAAATGCTTGCAGAGTATTGTTAAAAGAAAATGTGACGCAACATAGTGGTAAAGATGCCCCTGTCCCAACTTTTTTGAAACAGGCATCAAATTAATAACGGGCATGTGCATAACTCAGTTTCATCTGTTTTGTTGTCTTTATATTATATTCAATAGAATATAGGAATACATTATTTGCATATCACTGCATTATGTTTTTATTTGCCTTTTCCCAAGTATTTAGAAGAAATTTGGTGGTTACAGACATAGTTTCCAGCCTCATTATATGACAAAATTAAGGTTCCAATATTTTTGGATGCATTTGTTTGTTTTTATGTTGTTTTTATCATTAGTTTAGGTGAAGGTTACTGTGTCATTCTAAATAATCATTCCTTTAAGTAAAAAAAAGAAGATGTTTCTTAACCCTCCTAAACGTTTCCATGTTGATTGTTTCTAACCCAAACTCATCTTCTCCAGAACCTATATCCAGGCCCACGTTGAAAACAACAGTAGTTAATGAGATCTGTTCAGTGGAGTGTTCTGTAAAGAATGACAGAGATGTGACCCTTTCATGGTACAGTGGAGAGGAGATACTCAACCAGACCAGCAGTCCTGAACTTTCCATCAAGTTCTATCTCCCTCTGGAGTTGGACATACAGAAGAGAACCTCTTATAGATGCGAGGCTGCCAACCCTGTAACCAAGGAGAATGTGATGTTTCATGTCCCAGAATCCTGCTTAGTAACTAAAATGCCAGGTACATACCATCTATATTAGGGATGAGATAATGGAAAGTTCAATTTTTTTTACCATCTCTGATCTACGAAGTTATTCAGTAAAAAGAACAAACCTTTTGAGTAATTTTGTTAATTTCAGTCAGTAATACCCAGACCCTCCTCCCCGAAACAATTGTTCAATGGTGCAATAATACTGAACGGGTCAGTTGTTCACACATTGTTTTTTAACATACTTAAGCAAACACCCATTGCTTGTTTTCATCTGTGTTTATCATGACATCTGTAATCAACTAACTAAATTCATTATCATAGCCTGCGTTCGATATGCAGTTATAAACATCTTTTTATAAAGTTCCGTCTTCATCTGTTTCCCTACAAATGTGCACAGCCGTAGATCGGCACACTGAGCTGGATGACTGGGTCTGAATCATATGATCATGTTGTATAAACCCAATGCGAACTGTTCGAATTAACGGTACAATTGAACACGTCACTAAGAAATGGACTTGTGAGTCCCGAGTTACAAAATCGTTTTGAAAACTGCTTATCACTAATCCATACAATACCATTTTCAAAATGCCCTCAATATTTGGAACAAACATACCCTCTTCACACTACAGGGAATAGCTTAACCGTGCTGTACTGCTCTTGTCCAGTTAGAAATTCACCATAATGGCTGGGATTGTACCAATTGAAAACAAACATTTGTTTAGGACAAATCAAAAACAAACATTCAGTCAGGATAGCAATGTGAAAAAGATTCAAGTATGTTTACACTCATTTGCATATGTTTAACTATGTTTTTCTGTCTGTAGAAGCACAATCGAGTCCAGTAAGAACTCAATACAGCTTCAGTATCTCAGAATGCTTCCTATCGTATTTTTTTATCTCAGTGAGCATTTACAATATCTAGCTACATTCAAATGTTATTGTTGTGCATGACTACGGAAAGCAGAGTGACTGCGTTTTCTATTTCCCTCCTCTTGTTATACATATTGGTTTAAGCCTGACATTAACATTATTTTTAATGTTTGCAGCCTCATATCTGTCAGCCACCATCATCAGACACATATTATTGCCGCTCATCTTACTGACAGCCATTATCACTTTGTACCTATACTACAAGGTAAAAAGACATGTTCTGTATTTAGATGTGATTAGTCATTTGAATGGCTTGCTATTTAAATAATTGTGGGTGAAGGGGATGAGAGTGAGAGACAAAATAAGACAAGAGTAGGGAGACTGTGCAGAGCATTAAATATATTTCTCTTGGTCCTGTATCCTTAGGCCAAAAGGAGGCAGAAGAGAGTAACAAGGGACAGCAGCATGGATATTAATGTCAATGTCAAGGCTGTGGAGATGGTCCCTCCAGACTCCAGAGCTGAAACCGGGCCCAGAGATCACATCGCATTCAGGGAGAATGAGTAGGAGTACGCTAACCCTACAGCCCTTTACTGGTGAATGAAACGTGTCAACAAGCTGTCAATCTTATTCTAGTAACACAGTAGGTTCCTATTTCTATGCCAGTGCATCAAACGCAAATGATTACAACAGCTATTTTTCCTTTTTGTAGTATTTGTCTTTACCTGTACAAGATAAATACATTTATTTAAGCATGACAAGTCCTACTTTATGAACAGACGGAAATTAATTTTTGGTGTGAGTGGTGGGAAGAGCAGGGATTTGGGCAGATGTTATGCTATAACTGACTTGTTATGGAAGTGCCAATTATAGTAAAACAAAACCTGTATTTGGAGGAAGACTATGGAATGGAGATGGCTTCTGGCAACAAGATTCATGCACACCATTTACTTCTCAATTTCCAGACCCCATCACTCATGCAAAAATAGTTTTATTTGTATTTAAGGAACTACTGTCTTTCAATGCCAATGTTTTTGCCACAACTAGTTGCAAAATGTTGAAATGGCATTTGCTGTACCAACTCTACTTGTGCATACACAATATATGTGTACTTTGGACCATTGTATTGAATGTGTGTTGTAACATTTATCATGTGTCACCAAAATCCTGTCAAAATGTTCTCTGCTTTTATTGGACATTAAATACTATTTTCACAATTGCAAAATGAATTAAACATTTCATTTTTGTTTTTTTGGTTACTGTCTGGCACAAACCTTGAGTGCTTCATTTATACTGATTAAGGCAATTTGTATTGTAACATTTAGATATTTATTCAAGGTCACATTGCTCAATATTGTAACTTGTGAAATCTTATATTTTGTTAAATAAATTTGTAATATTGCTCTGTAAAACATTGATTAGCCTTTCACCCTTTCAGTCTGTGGAATCCTGGGAAAAAGTATCAGTAACGTCATATTCTTTCACTTTATTGTTCATCTGTAACAGAAAGAAAATGTTTATTTAAAAGAGAATCAGCAAATGTCCATGTCCTGCATGAGTCACACAATATATGTGTACTTTGTAATCCTGTTTGTAATGTTTATGGACAGGATATCGAGGCGCAGTCGGGGTGTGGAGGGTTTACAGTTTGGTTGGTAGGGGATCTCATCGCTGCTTTTTGCAGATGATGTGTTCCTGATTGCATCATCGTTCTGTGACCTTCAGCACTCACTGGACCGGTTTGCAGCCAAGTGCGAAGCGGTTGGGATGAGAATTAGCACCTCTAAATCTGAGGCCAAGGTTCTCAGCAGGAAATCAGCAGGAGGAGTGCCTCCTCCGGGTAGGGAGTGAGGTTTTATCCCAAGTAAAGGAGTTCAAGTATCTCGGGGTCTAGTTCGCGAGTGATGAAAAAATGGAGCGGGAGATTGGCCGGAGAATCGGAGCAGCGGGGCGGTATTGCATTCGCTTTACCACACCGTTGTGACGAAGAGAGCTGACCCGGAAGGCAAAGCTCTCGATATACCGGTCAATTTCGTTCCTACCCTCACTTATGGTCAAATACATAATCTCATGATTTCCATAACATACTGGGGTGTATTCCTTATACTAAAAACTACTTTCAGTTATCATAAAACATTTTTATAAAGTTCATCAACAGTTTTAAGTGTTGGGAAAGTTCTGGTTGGTCCCTCCCTGGAGGGACCTACAAGAAATTGTCCAATAACAAATGACACTTACTGCACCCAAAACATTTAGTTTAGAGAAATGATTTCACCCCTGACTTTACTTCCAATTGATATGATAGGTCTGTAGCTCATCCATTGTACACACATTTCTAGAAAAAAGATATATAATTTGAAGGGGCACAACAAATACAACTTGATACATGATCTAAAAACAAATATATGCACAAAATGAATATACTTTAATACAATTATCACCACATGGGTGTACTAGGTACGCTTTATCTGTGATAAAAGTAAATTCATTTTTATCTGTGATAAAAAGTTCAAGCATGAGTAGGTCTGTTGTGAAACTATCAACAGCAGTCATGTTGCTATAGGCAGGTAAGAAGAACAATGAAGTTTAACACAGATCATGTGTACTCTACACATACTACAACAAACTAATGCTAAACCTAAATAATCACCTGACACTCCATTTGCTTCTGAAATCTTGAATTCGGGGCCTCAGGCAACTATTACAAAAGACTGTACCTTGTCAGTGATGGTAAAGGGGGCAATACACAGTATTAAGAACCTTAGGTATGCAGACTTTTGAACAGGGGTCAGGTCATTTCTGTCTTATTTGCCATGTTTTGTTTTATCATTGTGCCATTCTGTTATGACCTACAGTTGAATGTGAATTCCACAGGAAATAAATTACATGTTTTTTACCTGCTCAATCATGTTGTCTTTACAAAAGTTACATAATTTTTGCTTTGTGGCAGGACACATTATTCTGCTGAAAGAGGCCGATGCCATCAGGGAATACAGTTGCCATGAAAGGGTGCACATGGTCTGTAACAATGCTCAGGTAGATGGTACGTGTCAAAGTAACATCCACATGAATGGCAGGACCCAAGGTTTTCCAGCAGAACATTGCCCAAAGCATCATACTGCTTCCGCCAGCTTGCATCCTTCCCATAGTGCATCCTGGTGCCATGTGTTCTCCAGGTGTGTGACGCACATACGCCTGGCCATCCATGTGATGTAAAAGGAAACGTGATTCATCAGACCTGGCCACCTTCTTCCATTGCTCCATGGTCCACTTCTGATGCTCACGTGCCCATTGTAGGCTCTCTCGGCTTTGGACCGGGGTCAGCATGCGCACCCTGACTGGTCTGCGGCTACACAGAACCATACGCGACTAACTGCGATGCACTGTGTTCTGACACCTTTCTTCTATCAGTACCAGCATGAACTTTTTCATCAATTTAAGCTACAGTATCTCGTCTGTTGGATCGGACCACACGGGCCAGCCTTCACTCCCCATGTGCATCAGTGAGATTTAGCCGACCTGGACAATGACGCTGGTTCACTGCATTTCCTTCCTTGGACCACTTAGAACCTAGGACCCCATTTTCCTGCTTCTATCACATCAACTTTGAGGACAGAATGTTCACATGCTGCCTAATATATGCAACCCACTGACAGGTACCATGTTAACGAGTTCATCTGTGTTATTCACATCACCTGTCAGTGGTCATAATGTTATGGCTGATAGGTGAATCTTTTAATGATTTCAGTCCATACTTTGTTTTACCATTACGGATTTTAACAGGTGATAAACCGAGTTAATGAAAGTTTGCTTTAACGCTTAAGATGCAAATAGATGTTTTATTACAGTATAACATATTAACTAGGTTTACTTTGTCTACTGTATTTTCAGTTTCATTGTAGGTTCTGTGTGTCCGTTTTTTGTATCTGAATTTTTCTTGAGAGGGTGAATGTTATGTTCTGTGAAATCAAACAATCAATCAAATGTATTTTTAAAAACTCTTTTTACATCAGAAGTCGTCACAAAGTGCTTTCACAAAACACCCGGCCTTAAAGCCCAGAGAGCAAACAACAGTATTGTTGAACTTTAGTGGCTAGTAAAAACAAAATTCAGGAAGACACCTAGAGAGGAACCAGGCTCTGAAGGGTGATCAATCCTCTTCTGGCGGTGCCGGGTGAACATATTAAGAGTCCAAATTGTAATAGTTATTCTATGCATGTGGGCTGAGGCCAGAGTCTATTTAAACCTAGTCCAGATCAGAGGCATGACCAGATGGACAAGGACAGGGGGAGACAGGGGGAGGGGAGGTGAGCAGAATGGCAGCTGAAATCGTCAGGTATCGTCTTGATCTGCAACACAACCAGGAGGACTTTGGACAGGGATATCAACGAGTCAAGCCTGGTACTCCGCAGGTGTGGGTCAAGACCTCATGTCCTCCTAAGTTTAAAACGACAGAAGACTGTTCTATGAAAGGGTAAATACTATACCATGTTCTGTTCAATGAAAGGGTTATAACTATACCATGTTCTGTTCTATGAAAGGGTTATAACTAAACCATGTTCTCTTCTATGCCTCCCTCTGATGTTTGTGGATTATGAGAGTGAGGCAGACTCTAGACTCCATTAATACTAGAATAGATATGACTACCACAAACCTAATGTTATAGACATTTCTTGATCTGATGAATCATTGGGTCTTCTGACCATTTGTTAATCTGCCTAAACCATGGAGTGGGGCTGGCAGTCTTTAAAGGGAAGTTTACCATGTTCCTGTAGCCCCTTGGGGGAAGTAGGGGCAGTTTGCACATTTTGGTAAATACTAGGGGGCAGGAAGGGAAAAAGGAACATGACTGTCTTTACAGGATGAATAGGCAGATTCTTAGCCCCACCCATTAGTTGTGTGTGTATTGATGATTCTCTCATTACCTCAGAGAACTCACTGACCTTGTATCTGTGTGTATCTTTCTATTTGCAAATAGACTGCAAATTGTGCCAAGATCATTTTGTTTGTGTACTGTACCTACATCCTAAAGAGTTCAACTCGATTGAATTGCTATCACACTAACTAGCTCCTACATATGTAGAATAACATTTTCCGATAGTGGTTATTTTGGATTTATTGTGATACTATCCTACCTACTTTTTTGAATGCACTTCATGTAATTCGCTCTGTGGAGAACTAGCTAATGTTGATTTATGGGTAAAGGACACAGGGCCTTGTTTGTGGTGTCAGTTTTTCTCGCCTGGTCGAATCTGTACAGAGGTGAGAATGGAAATGCATAAACATCTGCCCTGAGTGAGAATGAGAGTGAGAACACATACAGGGGGAACAGAGAAGCAATAAACCACAAGCTGTCATAGACGGGGATGGAGACACACATTATGGCATGGGGGGGATGTACACATATTATGTTTGTCTGAAGGCTATTGTTCTTTCTAACCACTTGCTGAAAAAATGTTATACAGAGTCTTAACTTTGCTGTATCAGTCAAGGCTAATTTTTTCCAGAGCTGTATACATACATATACATATGCATATACATTTATATACACAGTCATGCTCCTTTTAATGCAGAATATGCACTGACACAACATAGTACTTTGTTACTGGTGGCTTACAGACACACACAACCTAAAACGAACCATCCGATATGTATAAGTCGTGGCAAAGGGTAGTTAACACCAGGTAAATTATCAAGTTAATGAGACAGTAATGCACAGTTATGATGATAAATAACATTTAAGATTTTGGACCTGGTAAATTATTAATCCATGAAGTGGGTGAACAATTGCCATGGCCAATTTAACTGGCAGAGAGCATGTTCACCCAACCAGCTTTTATTTGATAGATCTGGTTACCAAGGAAACCTCCATGAAGGTTTGTGTTAGCTTAGATGCCATTCAGGGGATAACAAGGCAGCTGTTGCTTTATTTAGATTGAATGACTGTGATGAAATATTGTACCTTAGTAAATATCTAGCTAGCCATTTTAATTAAAGGATTATTTAAGGTCGCTGGTACAAGTGAGAAATGGAGGTCATGAACTGACCTCGTTGTATTTTGAGAGTTTAAAATCAAAAGATGAAAAATATTAAATAAAATAAAATTATATAGATACTTATATTGCAAATGTACCCCTCCCCCAGCATGTTGAATATGTTGCATTTGAACAATGTAACAGTTTGACCTGTTTTTCTCTCTTATACTTCTTTCAAGCCCAACCAACTCACTCCCCAAATCAATTCCACTTGTATTTTATTGAAAATAGTCAGATTGTCAAAAGTTGCATTCATCCCAGATATGATTGAGACTAAGCTTGTTGCTCCACTTATTCTCTGAATTGGTGGCAAAATATTGGCAAATTCAGCTAACTTACTAAACTAGCTGTCACCACAGCTACCAATTACTACATTTAATTGTATTTGCCAGATACTACTGTAGATACCTAGTATGTAACGGTAGCATTGCAATTTATTCTTCCTCACCTAATGTTCATTAACCAAACATCTGAACTGCAAAGGGATTATCACCTATATTTGTGAGTGTGTCGCATTTTTATGAAATACCCTTATGATAATTTGCCACTGTATTTGCAAAAACAATACATATACATGTATTTAGATGCACTAACCACATGCCAGATGTCACGTCCAGCTGGGGCCATAGTCAGGATGGGACTAAAGAGGTGCCTCTAGGCACCTCTATGTTGCTTGGGTTTCCCCAATTGGAGGCAATAACCAACACCTGCCTCCAATTGGGGAACCTATTTATGTTGAATGTTTGCCCACACTGATGTGGTTCATTGTGGCTTGGCAGCCGAAAGCTATGTAACCCTGTCAGTTGGTTTGCTTTACGTTTGTTGGTTTTGTTTCTTTCACCATTAAAACATGGATTACAAAGATCGCCTCTGCCTATCTGTCCTCAAACCAGATTTATGACACCAGAGGAAATCTGAAAAGATGTTAATTCAAATTGCCCCCAGGATGTTGGAGAAACTTTGTGTGTGTTTCCTCAATTTACCTGGTGAAAAACAACACAAAAAACAATAATATGAATACTGTAGCAAAGCTGATCATTCAGGCATTACCATTCAATGGTAGGCTACATTTAGTAGAAACAGTGCATGTTCAAAGCATGTGCAAGGAGCAGGAAACTTGTGGTTTGCTGTAATGTTGTGGTCAATGTCTGTCTGACATGAAGAGAGGCCTGATAGCAGAGCAAGAGAGCAGTTTTGAGACAACAAGTATTTTTGTATAACTGCCCATGTGTGTAACTGCCCAAGTATTTTGTATAACTTCCCATGTTTCGGGGGACCTGCCTCCGAAACAACTGTTGGAAATTTTGGTGGAAATTTTGGTGCAATGAATGGTGACCTGATTTCTCCTATGAGTTTCCCAATAGAGTCAAGCACAAGCCATAGGTCCTTCTATCTTCAATATGAAATACCAACCACTCATTGTGCTGACCATGGGAACAGTAGTGGAGCCAGAGCAAGAGTACATATAAGATGCCTTTCACCCTTATTGTCCATTAATCGCTCTGTTTCTCAGCAAATAAATCTAGAAGAATCAATCCCTTAGGCTCAACTGACCTAGATAAATGCATCATCAATTTAAAAACAAGTGTTAAATTATTTTAGGAAAAATCTCCTATAAGGTCCAGATGTCTGAATAGGAAAGGGAACAGGTATATGGGAAGGTGGTGGACACACTTGATTTTGGATATTCAGACAAAACTCTCAAAAGTTTCTTCATTCTGGTTCACAGGCTCTTGCTACATGGATATCCCCAGGTGCAATGGTACCTACTTATTTACGAATCCTTTTATATTTGCCCCCTCCAACAAACCTAAACTTTACTTGGCCATCGTTCATTTCAGGAATGATCACAATCAATATACATTCGTTTGCCCATCCCAATGGGTGGTTTACAGTTATTGATCTAATTAAGTTTTCTGGGACTCTATTTCGAGGCTTAGAAGACACTACTTGGAGTCAAGAGAATTTCCTTAATCTATTTTGCCGTTTTTTGTTCGCTGTACCTGAGAAAATGCCGTAACCGCAGGAAATGTTTTTTTTAAAATTGTGTGGCGTCTTTTTAGCAGTAACTGCTAAATGTTACTGTAAGACCTAGGAAATGCCGACAAACGTGGTTCCCCTTCTACCTTCACTAAAATTACTGCCTTGTACCTTGTGATCATATGCAGCTAAATTACATCTGCATGTAACTACACATGGTCTCCAAGTGAATGAATCATAAGGGATGCTGTTTCCAGAGTTACAATTCTAGTAAAAGCACTATAATTAATAATCTCAATATTATTGGCATGAATTAGAAGTATACTAAGCTTACAAATGATAATGGTAGAGACATCATTGTCATCAAGTGGCAAAGGTCATGTCAAAGGTCGGGATCAATTTTAGAAAAAAAGTACTTAGACTGAGAAGAGAAATCCCGAAATTTCTAATAATCTATTTGGAATTAATTTTGCGGGAATAATTTAAAAAACCCCATTCCATGACCAGTTACAGCCATTTTGTTGGTAGAGCTGCACAGTAGTTCCAAATGCACATTGTAGTACCTAGAAATTGCAAAATGTGTGTTGTCAACAAGCTGCACGTGTTGCCTGGGAATTCCAAAGTTTCTCTGTTTCACACAAACTTTTTTGGGTCGGTGGTATTCTGCAATCATAAACATTTTAAATCCTGCAGATACCAAATACACTTAGCTTGGCTTTGCTGATACATGAAAGACTAAACATCTTGCCATCATAGTAACAATCAATGATGATATGGCTAGATGAACAATCTTTCAATTCATGCTAGAATCCTTTTCGTGGTTATTATTATGTTGTGATTATCCCTATCACCACATGAAAACCCTTACAGGGGATGTTCACAGAGAACGACATGTTTCGCAGATTTGCACATAAAGCCAAAGTGAGAAAGTTGTCGTAGATGCTGTTTTCCACTTTACCACAGTGAGGTTGGTGTGGATTTAGGGTGAGATGTGTGACTTAATACACAATGACAGGAGACATTTTACAGTGACAAGCAAAAGTACACAAAATCCTGACTTATCCTTTAATTTTACTGAATTATAAATGTTATATTAAATTGTCATTCTGTTTGCTTATTATTACAATCCTGACACTCATAATCATTTTTTCTAAGGTATTACATGTTATTCATGTATAAATATTAAACTAAACGCGCACAGATAAATACATTCACACAATAAATTGACCAACCAATCATTCAGTTGCCTTACCATTGCCCCCAAACTGGGAACCACTGAAGTTGCAAAATAGCCGATGCATGTTCCGAATATTAGCGTCTGTATATCGTCAACGAAACCTACCAGGAAGACACATTTTCCAAATCTGCTCAAGATAGCGTACCACCAAGTAAATATGACCATGTTATTTTCACATTTAAGTTTTACAGGTGAAAAGTAGGTAAACCCATTTTATTCTGATCCGGGTTTTAAGGGAACGACTTAAAACATATGTATCTGTTGTCTGTCAATGAAACACGTGTATCTCTGTGAGCTTTTCATAGGCAACCATTAAATATAGCTTATTCAGCGTCATTCATAATTTACCATAATCAACAAATCAATTAAAACAAGTTTTATTGCATACAAAACATTTGGTGGTCTCCGAATTTAAAATGTTGCAGAATATTTAAAAATCCTAATAAATGTATTGCAAATCAATAAATCAATCAAATACTATTTATTCCAGCCGTCTTCAATATCTTCAAACAGTAATTGTTGTAGGAACATGAATCTAAAAAGAGCTGGTTAACACTGTGTTTAGGTGACACAAGCCCTTATTGATGTATTGATTATTAATAATACTCTATTGATTATTAATACCAATCAGAGATTAAACAATTAATCTGGCTACAGGTATGTCTAACAACATATGCATTGGGTTTGAAGTTTTAATGATCCTTGTTGAAAAATATATTTAAGATTTACAGAATTTAAAGTTTTCAATAATGTATTGGTGATTAATAAATCAATTAAAACGTATGTCACCAAACCAAAGGTTGAACAAGTAGGCCGGCTCGTTTTAGAATAACATGGATGAAGTATTGGAAATGTAAATTACCCTTATTGAAAAAGTTATCGAAAAGGTACATGATAAAATGTACATTGATTTATTAATTATGAATCAATGAATACATTTTTGACAATGTCATAAGTAGAAGAGAATTTAGCATGTGGCTTGGCGTGATATTACCCTCTTTATGCTACCCGGGTCCCCATTAAGGAAGTCTGCCTTAACCGATATGCAAATAGTGTGTGTATGTGTGTGTGCGCGCGAGAGATATTCTATCTTGTATAGAAAGACGAATATAACTCGGTTCTATGATGGAGTTTCGCCGACAACAAAGACAGTGGTTGACCCATCTACTATTTATTGTCGGTATGTACGCTACTTTTCTGTACATCCAAAGTAGTTGGCTAGTGTCTACACTAATCAGTTGCCATTTAAATAAAATATTTGAAGGACAGACGTGTTCCTGCTAGCTTCTACAATTGAAATTGTAAGTTGTTGGGAATTGTTTTAATTTGTTATAAAATCATTTGTTATTACATGTAGTTGCGACAAAAAATAAACATTTCGGCTGTGCAAGCTAGGCAAAAACTCATGTCATCAACATGCATGTGTATCATCTTTATATACCTTATGGTTGATCATTTGTTTCTATTAGTGGCAGCCAGGCTAAAGTTCTTTATTTTGGAACATTTAAGGTTTACTTGAGTACACTAAATAGTATTAAAATATTATTTGTGTAGGTACAGTAAACTAAAGGCTATTTGTATTGGCACGTATGGACGGGTGACAAAAAAATCTGAATAAATGTGTGGACAAACAAAACACATTTTGAAGCTCCTGTACATGAGTACTGGGTGATACAATTCCAACTTTTACAATCTTAACATGCTCTGTGGCTTGTATGAAAATGCTTTCAAAAGTGTTTCCATAAATTTGTGGTACAAAAAGTGAAACCTTATGGCATAACCATATATTGGGAAGAAAAGGGGGGCAAGTTACTTTTGGGAATAGGGCATATTACCCAGCTAGATGAGCAAATTGCAATTTTCATAATACACACACACACGTTTCTTTTCTGTCAGAAATTCCCCAATTGTATATATCTTACATGTATATACCTTTAAAGGTACTATATATATTTTTGTATTATAGCTACATATATATATATATTAAATTCCTACTGGAGTGCAAAAATGTAATGTACATTTTATTCATACATACATACTTAATACTGTTTGTAAGTAACCTTTAGGATTGCTTCTATGCAAAACAAAAAAATAGGCACCAGAACTTTGCACGGAGACACTGGAGGTTGTCCATCACCCACTATCAGGTACAACAATCTTCTCATGATGATACTGCTCAACCACTACAAAAGGCATTGGTCAAGGGTACATTGATTATTTCATTTTAGAATTTCTTGCTTTACTATCCTCTTCTTGGCTGCAGTGTTTTTTATTTTAGCTATTGTAGCCATCTTCCCCTGCTCAGATCTTCAACTAAGTAGCCAACAACATCTGACATTACGTACCCAGGATCACAGATTGGTCAATCCTAAAAATGCATTATGGAATCATAAAACAAATGCAGATAACTTCTCAACATAATTATTCTCTCAACTCAATAGTGGGTGCGAAAACAGCAACAAAGTTCATGATATACACTGCTCAAAAGATGAAGGGAGGACTTAAATCACACATTGGGTGTCGATTAACGAATTACATTGCTTGCCATTTTATTCAGTGGGTCCCTCTGATTGGTTGCCATGTGTGCCATGAACCCGTCACATCCATTAAAGCTTGTCTCTGGACCACACCTTAAACATTGGAGTGGAGTTGTTGAACAGAAGTGTAAAACATGGGTGAGAAAGTAGAATGTGGAGAAGGCTCATTTTAGTAATAGGAAATGACAAGCCTTCTGGTTTTTATTAGCCAGTACGTGGACAATAAGGCAAGTGCTTCCCTAAAAATCAAACTTGTCTCCGTGGGTCTTAATGCTGCACAGCTCCTCTGTGAACGGATACTTAACATTGTGTTTACATGGATGGATGATGGGGTTTCCTTAAAGTTGGTTATTCAAGACAGGGACAGCTTGCTGGAAGATGGACATGTCACAGGACTGAACATTTCAGAATGTTATTGTGCATTTGGGGAAGAGCTGAAATGACAAAGTAGTTTCAGGCATTGTAATGTTTGATGATACAAACCATACTTCTCTCTTATTGGCATTATTAATTCACTTCCACAAATATTTACTAGAGAGAGATGGAGAAGGGGACAGATACAGTTAAACATCCTCTTTTTTGGTAGGGAACATGTGGTGAACACTGTACATTTGACTATGTCTTATTTGCCTAAATCTCATTTGAATGTTGGCCAACTGAAAGATTATGTTCCCCAATGCTTCATGTTACTCACAATGTTCTTTCATTTGAACATTTCGTTCAAGTTAATATTTAAAACATGCTCAAATTATCTTTCACATCATATTAATTATTTACAATTATTTTGTTGATGCACCAAGGGACAGTTTATGGGAATGGCGGGACTGGTTCAAAGCACTGGAAGTGTGTCTAACCTCCAAGGTTAACACAACTTTAAGTTTATTGTTTTACACACACAGACACATATACAGTCCCATCCAAAAGTATTGGAACGGTAAGGCAAATTCCTTTTTTTGTTGTTCACTGAAGACATTTGGGTTTAAGAACAAAAGATCAGTATGACAGTTGAAAAGTGTTCTGAATTTCAGCTTTCATTTCCTGGTATTCACATCTAGATGTGTTAAAGAACTCAGGACATAGGACCCTTTGTTGGAACCCACCCATTTTTCAAGTGAGCAAAAGTATTGGAACATGTGACTGACAGATGTTTCTTGATGCCCAGGTCTTGTCTTTTAGGTTGATTGTTCAAACACTAAATAGCTCTGCATGGCTAGTCCAAGTTTCCATCATTGGTTTAAACCTATAAAGACTAAATTTCTTGTTAAAGAGGATAAACCAACATGAAGAGCAGACAGCTGTCGATGGGATAATAGCAAGCCATTGTCAACCTGAGAAAAGAAGGAAAATCGACCAAAACAATGGGGCAAACATTGGGGATAGCAAGCACAACAATTTGGAATGTTCTGAAAAAAAAAGAAACTACTGGTGTACTGAGCAAAAGATCTCAAACAGATCAGCCAAGGAAAAGAACAGTAGTTGATCACAGAAATATTGTGAGGAAACCCCCCAAAAATCATTAAGTGATAACACCAATGACCTCCACAGTGCAGGGGTGAACGTGTCACAATCCACTGTTCAAAGAAGACTGAGAGAGTATTAAGCAGATTGAAATTTGCAACAAAAGTTCTGAAACACATTCTAATAAACTAATGAGACCAAGCTTAATCTATACCAAAGTGATGGAAAGGCCCTAATGTGGAGAAAGAAAGCAACTGCTTATGATCAGAAGCATATAATCTCATCTGTGAAGCATGGCCAAGGCATGGGCATGCATGGCTGCTTCTGGAACAGGCTGATTAATAGTTATTGATGATGCAACTGATGATGGTAGCAGAATAATTAATTCAGAAGTGTACAGAAACATTCTGTCTGCCAATTAACAGAGAAATGCATTGAAAGTAATTTGGAGGAAGTTTATCATGCAGCAGGACAATGTCCCAAAGCACACTGTAAACAAAACAAAGGACTTCATCAGGTGGAAAATGTGGGAAGTCAATCACCTGACCTTAGCCCAATACAGCATGCATTTCACCTCCTTAAGAGGAGACTGAAGGGAGAAACACCCCCGAGAAGAACTGAAAGAAGCTGCGATAAAAGCCTGGAATAATATCACCAATGAAGAACGCCACAGTTTTGTGATGTAGATGGGTCGCAGTTTTGAGGCAGTTATTATATGCCACCAAAAATGTAATGTTATTTACTTTAAGATTATTGGTTTCTTTACTTTTGCTCACCTAAAAATGATGTGTTCTAATATAAACAGTGATATGTCCTAAGTTAACACATCTAGATATGAATACCAGGAAATGAAAGCTGAAATTCCGAACTATTGTCTCATACTCATCTTTTGATCTTAAACCCAAATGTCTTCATTGATAAACAACAACAAAGGAAATCGCCTTACCGTTACAAATTTTTTGGAGGGGACTGTAGATTTCTCTCCAGACCAAGTCGAAAGATGCCTTTTTAGGAAAGATTTCTGAGTGCCTTGACCCTCCAGAATACATTGAGATTTGTGATTAGATCAACAAGTCCGTTCTAAAAATATCTTTAAAGTGGATGGCTCTTTGCTCTAATGCTATAAACAGTATATAGAGGAGGTGAATTCTAAAACCTAGTATAAGTTAACTTAGTTCAATTGTGATCTGGAAAATGTGGGCTCTGGGTTTTCTTTCAGATAATTTTCTGTTCAGGAAGTCCTTGATGCTTAACTTTAGACTCTAAGAAATCTATAGGGGTAGATTGATTGGAACCTGGTCTGCTAAAATGTGCAGCATCCCTTATTTCTGGAGCAGTAACCCATATTTTTTATTTAATGTTGGCTTTAGGAATTATTCCAATATTATGGAAATCAGCATATGTTTTGCCTTTCCATAATGGGGTTGATGGTAGTTATCTTGACTATTATCAACCTATTTCAAGGCTTACTTGTTTAGCCAAGACTCTTTAGTCAATGATTAATATGCAGCTTTGCCTCTTCTTGGCTGAGAAATGGAAAAGCCATTGTCCGCATAGAGCTTCCAAAGCATCAGAGGGATCTCATTTTTGAAAGAAATCAGTCAGGGTACAAAAGAATGATATCAGAAGGGTAAAAAGCATTTGATATACTATGAAAAACAGTGAAGACATTCATCATCAATTGGAGAAAATATGGCCCAACAGAGACAATGCCAAGATCTGGACGTCGCTCCAAATTGAAGAAAAGACAAGAAGAAAACTGGTAAGGGAGTTTTTCAAGAGGCCTACAGCAACATTTAAGGAGCTGCAGGGGTTTCTGGCAAGTACTGGCTGTGTGCTACATATGACAACAATCCGTATTCTTCATATGAATGGGCTATGCGGTTGGGTGGCAAGACGGAAGACTATTCTTACAAAGAAAAACATGCAATATAAACATGCAAAAGCAAACATCAAGTCTTCTTGACAAAAATTGTAAAATGATCTGATGAAACCAAGGTTGAATTTCTGGGCATTATTCCAAAAGATGTTTGGCCCAAGAACAACACTGAACATCACCCAAAGAACATAGTGAAGCATGTTCCAAAGAACCCATAGCGAAGCATTGTGGTGGGAGCATCACGGTGTTTTGGTTAAGCTAGAACCGGGGCTTAGTCTGGTTGGAGGGAATTATAAACGGTTCCATATACAAGGCATTTTTGGAACAAAACCTTGTTGGAAAGCATCTGTTTGAAAACTGAAGATAAAGAGGAAGTTCACCTTTCAAAGCACACATCAAAATCCACAACAGCATTGCTTCACCAGAAGATTAACCTTTTGGAATGGCCCAGCCAGAGACCAGACCTGAATCCAACTGAACATCTGTAGGGTGATCTGAAGAGGGTTGTGCCTAGGAGATGTCTTCGCAATCTGACAGATTGGAGCGCTTTTGCAAAGAGTAGGCAAATATTGCCACGTCAAGATGTGCATGCTAAGACTTTTTCATAATTTTTTGTTCCCATCATTCTGGTACAGGTTTATCTTAGTTTCATCTGTCCAAAGAATGCTGTTCCAGACCTGGGCTGGCTTTTTTTTTTTTTTTTAGTTTTTTGAAATACTCTGATCTGAGCCTGCTCATGAACTCTCTCTTCACCCACAACTGCCTGGCAAACCACGTCTCCAACACCGCTGATTTGTTTGCTGACGACACCACCATCATAGGCCTGATCTCTGACAACGATGCGTCAGCCTATAGAGAAGAGGTAAGGTTATTTGTGGTGACAGGAAAACAACCTCCAGCTCAATATCAACAAAACTAAGGAGATTGGTGATCACAGGAAGCAACGGTGGGGATACCACGCCCCCATACACATCAATGGTTCTGCATCCGATTCCTTGGTGTCAACATCAGAGATGACTTGACCTGGTCTCATCACTCTAGCATCATGATGGAGGCCAGGAAACGGCTATTCGTCCTACACCGATTAAGGAGATTTGGCATGGATTTCAGGAAGCTGATCAACTTCCACAGATACACTATCGAGAGAATCCTGTCCTGCTGTGTCACCGCCTGGTATGGCAGCTGCACCTCCCTCAACCGTAAAGCACTTCAGAAGGTGACCTGCCATCCCTGCAGGATCTCTACACAGAGGTGTAGAAGGAAGAGCAAACGGATCATTACAGATCCCAGCCACCTATGCCATGAACTGTTTACCAAGCTGCTGTCTGAAAGAAGGTACAGGAGTATTCTGTCCTAAACAAACAGGCTACAGGACAGCTTCTTTCTTCCGGCTGGAAGGCTGCTCAATTCAGGAACCTCTCTTCCCTTCCATCCACAGTCCTATGCACACCTGTCACTTTATATCATACTTACCTGCCTATCATTTCATGCACACCTGTCACTTTTGCATTGCACTACAGTTGTACAGTTGTATAGTTGTTATTTTTGATGCGTGTTTTGGTATAGTGTAATTCTTGATTTTTTGTGTCATCTTATTTTTATATTATAATTACTGTTACTTTTTAACTTTTACCTGCACGGTCAGGAGTAGGAAAACCAAGCATTTCATTGCCATAACTTTTTATTGCAAATGACAAATAAACCATTTGAACTTGAACTTTAAACATCAGACAGTATTGTGGAAAAATGTTTTATGTTCGCGATTTATTCAAATAAAGAACTTCTCAGTCGTTCGTATAACAGTTGATTATTTCAAGTTTAATTACGTGGATCCACGGGAACAATCATCACAACATTCCAAAAGATGAACTGGGTAATGCCATGACAGACTGCTTCGCATTTCATTATGACTTTCTCCTCTTTATACCCCCCTGGCTACCTCCTGCAAATATTATCTCTTATGCTATAACATACTTTCAAAACAAGGCGTCATACTAATCGTAAAACAAGATAGAACTCTACATTGTCATAGTGACCAAAGTTCTAGGTCATAGTTAACACACCCCCTAACCTGAGCTACCCCTGGTCTCTGTCCTACCCGAATGGGAGAAACAGAGGAGACACAGACAACTTCACCTTGGAGCCATCTGTACAGGACCATAGATAAGATAGGTTTTAGGCCTGGCTCCTTCAGTCCAGGCCATAACAAAATCAAATAACAGGGCATGCTGACCTATGTCTCCTTCTATACGTGGCAACCATGAACAGTCTAAAGCAAAATATAGGCCTAGTCTAAACAGTCCATTTATTACATTGAATTAGCAGAATAATGGATGAATCAGGATATGGAAATAAATTAATCCTCAACAAGAGCAAAGTAATTGCCACAAGCATGGTTTCTAATTAGCAAGTGTCAAACCATTTTACAGTAGATTATTAGCCACAGGTCTCAATTCCTTATTACCACAGGAATTGTATCAATAAGCAAAAGATAAGTAAATTCAATGAAAGCAGACAATAATATCTATCATATCTAAACGGCTTTATATTTTACAAAATGCCAGCTATAGATCTATGTTTAGCTTCTTAACCTAGGCAAAATAACTTCTACATTCACACGGTCACTGTTTGTCAAGCAAGAAGCAAGGCACAATGGAATATACTTCCTAGTTTCAACTTTGGTCCTGTTAAACTGTCCAAATGTGATTAGTAAAAACGTTCTTCAATCTTAATTTGAAATGTTCATAATTTCTGCCAGGGTATGCAACATTTGTTGCACAACTCTATAATATTGTGTCCAATAACACATTTTTATTAACAATCTATAATATTCAACACCAAAAAGTTATTTAATCAACTGCATTGACCTGATTGTTGCATCACCTGTGTATTACAGGACTGTGCTTCTCTGTTAGCCAGACGGGTGAAGAGATGCTGACACAGGTTGTTGGAGAATCCATCACATTTTCTACTTCAACAAAGCAAGGTGGCTCTTTATTACGTAATGGTGATATAATGGCTGTTGTGGTTAAAGGAATGACAGACTCTTCCTATCAAGACAGTTTCAAAGACAGAATTCAGTGGGACCAACAGACTGGACAGTTCACCATCAGAGATCTAACAACCAGTGATTCAGGGATGTATACTGTGGATGGAAAGGGAGGTGCCAAGACAACATATCAACTCACTGTGTATGGTAAGAAGTAATTCATGCTCTTACAGTTCACAGTACCATGGTGTCACCTGTTACTGATTAGATTCTGTATTATACGCTCTCCTACATATTTCATTGGTTGGTTAGCCTAACATTTGTCTACACTCGAACATTTAGAATTTTACATCAACAGCTTCAATGGCAAAATTGCAAAATGTCCCATTTTATTTGAAGAGTCTTTTCAAACATTCAGTGCCTATAAAAACAATTCAGTTTTTATCCCAACTGGTCAACACACCATACTGCAGACTTAAGGGGATTTAATTCATTGTTTTGATGAATTATATATAAAAAATAGAAAACTGAAATATCATAAATGGATAATTCCCCTCAATCTTACATTTCCTCCAATGTTTTAAGGGCAGCGGATTGTCCTCAAGGACTCTCTGTCCATTTCTCAGTAAATTTTTCTTTTTCTCCTGACTAGTGGACAGTTTCCGATAAAAAGAAACATCCTCATAATAGAATGCTGACACCACCATACTTCACAATATGGATGCTGTTCTCTGGGTAAATGTACATTTTGGGTTGTTGCCAGATATACAGATTTTTGGCCAAACATTTAAATTATTGTTGATTCAGGAAACAGAACAGAATAGCCTCACTGTTTTTAGCCAGAATTCTTATGGTTTGAAAGAAAAATTAACAGAGCAATTTACAAGGCCATTTTTAAGTGACTCCAAACAATAGGGTCCTTGCAAACGTCCCAGATCTTTATCTCAGGCGGTTAGGGCTAGATGTATCTGTTATGATATTTCAGTTTTGTATTTTGAATAAAGCACCAGTCAAAGGTTTAGTGGATGTGTCCAAACTTATGACTAGTACAGTATATACAGTCCCCTCCAAAAGTATTGGAATGGCAAGGCAAATTCCATTGTTTTTGTTGGTCACTGAAGACATTTGGGTTTAAGATCAAAAGATGCATATGAGAAAAGAGTTCAGAATTTCAGCTTTCATTTCCTGGTATTCATATCTAGATGTGTTAAACAACTTGTTTGTTTCCGGGTGTTTCTCCCTTCAGTCTCCTCTTAAGAGGGTGAAATGCATGCTCTATTGGGAAAAGGTCAGGTGATTGACTTGGCCAGTCTAAAACATTCCACTTTTTCCCCCAATGAAGTTCTTTGTATTGTTGGCAGTGTGCTTTGGGTCATTGTCCTACTGCATGATAAACTTCCTCCCAATTACTTTCAATGCATTTCTCTGTAAATTGGCAGACAAAATATTTCTGTACATTTCTGAATTCATTCTGCTGCTACCATCATCAGATACATCATCAACAAATATTAATGAGCCTGTTCCAGAAGCAGCCAAGCAAACCCAAGGCATGACATTACCTCCACCATGCATCATAGATGATCTTGTATGCCTCGGATCATAAGCAGTTCCTTTATTTCTCCACACATTGGCCTTTCCCTCACTTTGGTAGAGAATAATCTTGGCCATAAAATGGTTCATCTCTGTACTTTGCAAATTTGAATCTGGCTTTCCGATTCTTACTGCTTTTGAGTGGTTTGCATATTGTGGGGTGGCCTTTATATTTCTGCTCTCTGAGTCTTCTTTCGAACAGTGGATTGTGATACATTCACACCTGCACTGTGGAGGTCGTTGGTGATGTCTCTTACTGATGGGGGATTTCTTCACAGCTCTCACGAGATTCCTGTCTTCCACTACAGTTGTTTTCCTTGGTTCACCTGTTTGATGTCTGTTGCTCAGTACACCAGTAGTTTCTTGCTCTTTCAGGACATTCCAAATTGTTGTGCTTGCTATGCCCAAAGTTTGTATAATGGCTCTGGACGATTTTCCGTCTTTTCTCAGCCTGACCATGGCTTGCTTTTCTCCCATAGACAGCTCTCTGGTCTTCACGTTTGTTTATTCTCTTTAACAAGAAATGTAGTCTATAGGTTTAAACCAAGGATGGAAACTTAGACTAGTCATGCAGAGCTATTTAGTGTTTGAACAATCAACCTAAAAGGCAACAACTGGGCAATGAGAAACATCTGTCACTCATGTTGCAATACTTTTGCTCACTTGAAAAATGGGTGGGTTCAAACAAAGGGTGCTATGTCCTAAACTGTTTAACACATCTAGATGTGAACACCAGGAAATGAAAGCAACTCTGAACTTGTCTCATACTTAAAATGTTATGACAAAACAATTGCATGTACTGAATGGAGTATAGGATCATCTGTGATTTCATTTTGTTTCTAACCAAAATGTATATGCTACAGCAGCTGTTTCCAAGCCGATGTTGACAACAGCAACTAATGGTAGTTGTTCAGTGGAGTGTTCTGTAAAGAATGACAGAAATGTGACCCTTTCCTGGTACCTTGGAGCGGTGATACTCAACCAGACCAGCAGCCCTGAACCTTCCATCAATCTCTCACTTTCCCTGGAGGTAGACAAACAGGACAGAATGTTTTATATATGTGAGGCTGCCAACCCTGCAACCAAGGAGAATGTGAAGTTTCTTGTTCCAACATCCTGTATAGAGACTCAAGTGACAGGTATGGGACCTCTATGAAATACCCTTTCTGAAAAGTCTGGAATATATGTAATAACAATATCCCTGTCACACTACTGAGCTGTATTGCATCAGCCCAGTCAGTCAGGCATCCATTGTAGTGTCTGAAACGGTGCTAAAATATATATATATAAACATCATAAAATATTGTTCAGAATATATATATATATAAATATCATAAAATATTGTTCATAATATATATATATATATATATATATATATATATATATATATATATATATATATATATATATTTATTATGAACAATATTTTATGATCATAATATATATATATATATATATATATATATATATATATATATTTATTATGAACAATATTTTATGATGGTTCAGTTCATTTTGCAGGAGTCAATCAAACAATGTCCTCTCTCTTCAATATAGATAATGATAGTGAGAGGAACCGTGGGTCTCTTATTGCAGCTGTAATGTGCGTTCTGGTTGCTTCAGGAGTGCTTGGGCTAGCAATCTATCTTAAGAAAGGAAGAAATAGATACGTACAAGGCAAGTGTTGATGTAGAGGTGTGGGATCATATTGTTTTGTCTTCTGTTAAACTAAACACATGTATGTTTGGATCTTGGATCAACACGTGTTTGGATCTTTAGGATCTGTCCTGTGGTTGAGAGTGTCTATGTATCATTGTCAGTTGGTCATACCTATGCTTTATTCTGACCTTGTTTTTCTTCACAGATTCATATGAAAAAGAGCAAGATGTTCTTCTGTATGCAGAAGTAAATCACCGTAAACCAATACATAATCAGGTTGGTAATTAGCTTTAGGCTAACAAACAGACAGAAAGACAGATGCAAGAACAAAACAGACATGTACCTTGGAACTGAAGTAGCTCATAAGAAGGCAAGACACACTGATGTTTTGTTGTGTAGATGGTTGATTGAGCAGGAGTGTCTGTGACCTATGGATTCAAATTGGCTACAGTGCACTCAAAGTAAACCTTGTGTACATGAACAAAAAATAAATTCTAGCAGTATAAATATTTATTTGAATACGCAAATTAAGTGGAATTTCTACTCTTTCCAACTAAATCATTGTGGAGACATTCAAAGTTTCACTCGCTACAAGATTTAAGTAAGTAAAGGTACATAAGATTATTTGAAAAATGGCAGAGGGGAAGGAAAGGTGAGATGTTGGGTGGGAAAACCATTTTTCTCTGCAGATTTGTGTTAATAATGAACAGTAAACCATACATGTCATGTCCTGGCTATGCCCCTAGCCATCTTTGCACTGGCTGGGGCCATAGTCAGGACATGGCCAAAAGAGGTGACTCTGGCCACCTCTATGGGCTTTGGTTTCCCCAATTGGAGGCAGGTGTTTATTATTGCCTCCAATTGGGGAACCTATTTATGTTCAATGTTTCCACACGGTCGTGTGGTTCATTTTGGTT
>JACXGJ010005981.1:0-36468 GCA_016801105.1 Esox niger | reverse complement strand
GGCGGTGTCAGACCCATGTTGTGATACGAGGGCTGTGGGTTAGCATAGCGGCGGTGTCAGACACATGTTGTGATATGAAGGCTGCAGATTAAGACAGCTGGCCACAGTCACACACTAAGCCTGTTAATAAGGGCCTTCCCAGCGGAGCTGACTGGAGTAAGAGGGCCAGAGCCAGGATCTGCCGGGGCTGGGTGGAGAGAGGGGAGTGGGGGGGCGCTGACTTTGTGTGTGTGTGTCATCTTTCTGCACTTATACTTTTTATGCTAATGCAGGTCAGGACCAACCAACATGAAATTGCCCTTCTGTATCTGTAAATGTCAGAAGCTAGGATTACATAAACAAGACAATTATTTTTTATGGCATGAGTAATAAAAGAACGGTGTTATCACCCAGGAGGAGTATCACTATAAGGTATATCAGCCAGGAGGAGTATCACTATACAGTATATCAGCCAGGAGGAGTATCACTATACAGTATATCAGCCAGGAGGAGTATCACTATACAGTATATCATCCAGGAGGAGTATCACTATACAGTATATCATCCAGGAGGAGTATCACTATACAGTATATCAGCCAGGGGGAGTATCACTATACATGATATCATCCAGGCGGAGTATCACTATACAGTATATCAGCCAGGAGGAGTATCACTATACAGTATATCAGCCAGGAGGAGTATCACTATACAGTATATCAGCCAGGAGGAGTATCACTATACAGCATATCAGCCAGGAGGAGCATAAGAATATACACTAAATAAAAAAACGATAATTGTAATAATTTAATAGATTCTACTGAGCATCAGTTCGTATAAGGAAATGAATACATTTTAAATTAACGGATCTATGGATTTCCTGTGACTAGGAGCAAAGATATACATCTGTTGGTCAAAGATACCGTCACAATGAGGGCTGCCATGTCTGGGGATTATGCCGGCCGTTCGGTAAATGGAACATTTCAGCTTCCAACATAGGGCTCTTGCCTTATCAGCCTGAAACACGAGGTGATGGGGATGGAGGAAGCTGGATGTGGAGCTCCTGGGCTGGCGTGGCTACTGTACACCTGGTCTGAGACTTCTACATTTTATGTTCAGTGTGTCTTTTTGTATGAGAATTCATTTATACCAGCAGGTAAGCAGAGTGTCATTGTATATACCAGTAGGAAGAGTTTCCGTAAATACAGTCAAGTCCATAAGTATTTGGACTGTGACATGTTGTTTTTGGCTCTGTACTCCAGCTCCTTGGATTGGAAATAAAGCAATGACTCAGAGGTTAAAGTGCAGATGCTCAGCTTTGTATTTCAGGGTATTTACATCCGTGGATCATGTAGGAATAACGACCCATTTGTTACATTGTGTGCCTCAAATGCTTTTGAACTACGCAGTGCAGTATATCAGTAGGTGGAGTTTTGGTATATGTCAGTATATAGGAGTATCAGTATATATCAGTATGTAGGAGTATCAGTATATATCAGTATGTAGGAGTATCAGTATATATCAGTTGGACGATTATCACTATATTTCAGCAGGTAAAAGGATGATCATTAATCCTTGTACTTTTCATGCGTTTTGTTAATAGACATTTCTGGTAAGAGGCCAAATTTAGCTAAACTGTGCCTCTTAAATATATAATGCTTCATGCTTTGTGAAGTGTTTCCCTCCAGTAGCCAAAGCCTGCTGCAAACTCTCTCTTTGTCCCCCTCTCTCTGCCAGTTTGGCAGGCATACATCAATTTAAAAATTGATTGTATCACTGTGTTGGCAGTGGCACATCATCCCCATGATAAAGGCTTGTGCTCCTGCATCACACGGATCATGGATCAGGCCACACAAACCCAGTCACACCACCGGTTGACACATCTGGCTATAGGGAGAACACACTGATAGAATATAGATCTAGAAAAATTTAGATATGCAGTAAATTTTCAGAGAATGATTGTCTCAGCCATGAAAACCTCAAATTTCTCTGCAGGATGCTCCTTTCTTTGGTGAAATTCTGTGTAGGCATGAGCTATTGTGTAAGTGAACCCAGGGCCCCAGTATCTGCATGTAACAGCTTTGTGTGGAGGCTTTACATTACATTTGGTATCTGGGGAAATGCTGCATGAGTGTTAGAATTAGTGGGAGGTATGTTTCCTACGTTATTTTATATTTGATATAGAATATTTTATCCGAGAGCCTAAAACGATTTTTTAATGTTCTTTTATCGTTATGTTTTTGATCTAGGTGCACCGAGTTAACGCAATTAAAGTAGAATTTTTCTGTTTTACAATCTTAATATCAGATGCTTTCTCACTCTGTTTTTGTGTCAAGATGCTGTTATCCATGGTAAAGTTTTCTTTAAACAGCATTACAAAAGAATCATTTTCAGCAATTTATTTATGGTCTAACTTGAGGTGTTCAAAATATTCTCACATGTCTATCTTTGGTAGATAGAGAATATTACTGTATTTGGTAATGGCTGTTTAAAGAAAGGATTACAATTTATCCTGGCCCACATAAAAAACATTTCGAGTAAGAAACCATCTGACATCACACGGTAAAGCAGTGAAATCCTCCTTTTAACTGTGGCTTCAGGTTGCAGTAGACACAGTCCTCCCTTCTAGTCCAGATGTGGGGGTTTCAGACCGTCATTGAGGAAGACGGATGTTTGGTCCTTAGGTGGCTTCGCTCCTCTGCGCGTTTCAGGAGGCGAAAGAGTGAGGAGTGGATGCTCCGGCCCCTCCTTGGCTGATGCCGTTGAGGAGTCACTGGGTTGTTATTTTTGGTCTGGTGATTTGTGTGCTGCCTCAAGGGGTCTGGCCCTCGGGCCAGTCAAGGTCATAATACAACACACACACACACACACACTTCCCGATCTCTCTCCCTCTATCCCCTTTTAAAGCCGTAAGTATGTGTGGACCGCTGATTGTGGGGGACAACTAATGTGCTGCAGGTCAAGTGTCTGGGCCAGTGTAGGTGACCGACTCCACGGCAACCAGGTGAGTGGGAGTGGCCGACAAGCGTTCAGTGTTCCATCGCTTGATCAACTCAATCTGCCCCCAAGTGCCCCCCTGGGCTGACTTAACCCATTCCTCACCTTCACTGGGCTCCGGGGAAATGGGGGTAGATGGAATCTGCTCTGCATCAGTCAACAGCCTATCGCTGAATAGCGGTTAAATGTATCAATGCAACAGCTCTTTTGACAGGCTTCTCATTGCCCGATCGACTTTGTTTTGAGGCGCTCCGACAATCGCACCTTTTTGAGTCGCATCAACACATTTTTACCGATCACGTTATTTGGGCAATTGATCATGCAGCCGACTTTTAAAGGTGTGTAATTAGGCACACTCCAGCTTCTGAATAGGTGTACTTTGACAGTGAACTGTGGTTAAATGACTGCAAAATTGCGCTGCAATGAATAGTTGGACAATTAGTGTTGTTTTCTTTTGTCAAAATCTCCGTCCTATGACCGATAATAACTCGTTAGAATCAGAACGATCACTCCCCTTGATGTGACACGTGAGTATTTGTTTTGGCAAGACGATTTCAAAGAGCTTCTGCACGCTCGGCACCAGGCCCTAATCCCTGAAGAAGAGGAGGCGCAAGAGGAGAGGGCAAGGTGGCATTTTAATGAGTATATGAGTAAACAAACCAGTGCTTCCATCAGTGGTATAGGTGAATGCCAATGCTAGCGGCTGACCTTTCCGCTACTGCATTGCACGCAGCTCTCATCACGCTGGTGTGGAGGCAGAGAGGTGGGTTTTTCTAGGATATCAGCAAAGTCATTTAGGGTACTGAAATTAATTCTTGTTAGTAATTCACGTTATGTGGAATTCCAGTAACGTCTCGTATTGCTCTAACAGTGGAGGCGGATGTTTTCAGGCGTGATGCCTGATTTGATGTCAACAACATTTAGAAGATTTTCACTTTTGTGTCCTTTGATCTTCCTTATGTTGACATGACGGGAGTTTATCAGATGTGGTCCCTGGTTTATGAGTTCCTTATGAGTGCAGAGACATGAGCCAGTGGTAAAATGGTTCAATTGTGGCCTTGACTCCTCCCAATGTCTCCTGTTCAGCTGTGTCCCCATGGTTCCAACTGTCAATCTAAGCCTTGAAAAAACATATGTAAAGTGGTAAAAAAATACATTAGGAGACATTCTAGTTATTACTTTGGAATCACAAGAATTTCTGGGTGCGCCAATTATCGTGGTGACCATTTTTCATGTATTTATTTCTTAGATTCAGAAGGTTTTTTCTCATTGAAAAACATTGCCTCATAGCCTTGATGGTCCCGCGGTCCAAGCAGCTGCCTCTGGAGCACAGCAAAAACTCACTCTCTCCACACATTTACCTGTCAAATAAATCAGAAACCTTCCGTGACAATATATTAGCAATGAAATATACGAGCAATGCCTCAAAGGTTATATTTCTTTACATTTAAGGTAAGATCAAGCTAAACAACTGTATTTTGTCTGCAAATCTTTACCAAGGGTACCAGTGGTGGAGGGCACTTTAACCCTCAATGACCTTGTATCCACAGGGACTCAGTACAGACGTGCCCTGTTAACAGCCATGTAGCTATCATTCATAACACATTCCTTGTGTTATTATTTTCTTTAAAAATTAAATATTTACCTCTACCTGCATTTGTGGAAAGGACACAAAAGTAAGCGTTTCACGAGCATTTGACCAATTACATTTATTTAGATTTGGAAGCCCGAAGGCCAATATAAATGTTTTTATGTTGTTAATTCGACATTACGTTTACTGCAGAGCTAATTGAGTGTTTCGCACTCTAAACGTCTGGCAAAAAAGTATTGTATGGGTTTTCATTCTGTTGATTAAATGTACTGTAAATCACAAGGAGAGAAACTACCAGTGCTGCGCTGTCCTCCTTCCTCTCAGGCTACAGCTTGTAAACAGACTTCATGTCCAGTGCCTCTGCTCGGGGTGATGTCCTTTGAGAGACTGACTCAATGGAGTGTGGGATGATGAACAGGCTTCTTTACCACCACCGCTAGACAAAAACAATTTGAAATTGTTTAAATAATTTATCAGTGCTTGATTGGGCTCGTCTGGCTTAATGGAGCCAAAAGAATAGACCCCAACCAGGAAACCTGTCCCATCTGTTTTTTGCAGTCAGGCATGATCAAACACTCAAAGTATTCAAAAGATCTCGGATACCAATTAAACCCAGGTCTGCTGATGGGGGATGTCTGTTTTCCCGTCACCTCGGCTGGGCAGTAGATCCATACAGGCTGGAGAGATGCGGAGTGGAGAGGATGCACCCCTGTTTAAACGATGAGAGATGACCCATAGCCTTAGGCCGGGGTGTCTGTGACACACTCCCGCTCCAAATCCGTTGTTCAGGACCCGGGATGAGCTCCCAAAGCAGCCCTGCTTTAAAGATGATGAATGACACAGGCACACAAAGGGCACCCACTTGATAACGCAAAGAACTGAAGGTATCAGCTGAGGAATAATACTTATCAACAAATATTTCAGACTGTAGTGTGCGTTATAGGGTGCATTTTCATTCACGTGTGCCTATTTCTCTGTGTGGTCTTCATTGACAGGAAATATCTGGATTAATTCAATATGGTGAATCGCATAAAAGTTACTTTATATGCGCGACTGTGATTGTGGAGATGTTACTAGGTAAACACGAACGATCCATCATGGACCGATACGGGCAGGTTGTCACGTCATGTTTCATGTCTGTACGTGATCGTGTGTGTCTGTCGTCGTCTCTTCTGGTCTAATCCTGGATGTTGGGCTTGACTCTGAACCACTCTATGCTAACTGCCACTTCCACTTACTGTGGTTTGAACCCTTTCTGTCAGACATGTCACACGTTATGTATCCGGCAGCCGACCAGCCTCCCTGTCACAAACGCCTCTCTCACCGGAGTACTTCTGCCTCCCTGTTCACATGTTGCTACGGTAACAAGTGGAAGCTGCGGCTGTGCTGCTATCAGCCATCTCTGCCTCTATCCACGGATGACATTTTTCATGTCAGCCTTGAATGTGTTGTGCAGGTAGGGATAGGGATTCAAGGCATTTCGTGTAAATTGGAAAGGGAAAGATGATTGTGGAAGTGACATTTGAATGAACAGGGCTGCAGGGCGGCGATTGACTTTAGGAAATTAGACTTTTTTTTTATCGCACAACTACCTTTTGTTGTTTTTCTCTTTGGTTGTAAGGGCAGTATTATCTTTTAGCATGCAGCCATTCTTTTTCATTTATTTAATTCCAACGTGAACTAAGATTAGTTTAAGCCTCAGGTTCTTTTTTTGCACAGAAGGGATACAAAGGCATTACCTGTTCAAGTAGTATGTTAACAACACAATTGATTTCCACCCTTTTTTTCAGCTTAATTGATGTCTACTCTAGACTCTGTGTAGCAACAGTAAAGTGATATAAATTGTTTAGAAAGTGTGTGTGTGTTATGATTCAGAAATCTTTATAGACCCTTATACTCTTTGTAAACTGTTTTTTGGGGAGAGACACAGGAAACAGACGAGGTCACCTTCGCAACACGCTGGACCGTCTTGCAAAAGTGTGCATATCTGTTGTTAAAATATATAGACAGACAGCTTTTGTATGATTTGAATTTTATCCATCGTAAGAAGGACATTTTTTATTTATGCTAGAGTATGCAGGTACAGAAAAGACAAAAAATCTGTATCGCTACAGACCTCGGGCAATTGTTTTATATGAATCTTGGTTATAGGTTTTGGACAATTATTTTCTTATTGTTGCATTTCTAGTATTCCCTGGGCTATGACCGTGCATTCAACACGGTCATCCCGTCTAGACTGACCAACAATCTCCATGAGCTGGGGATCAGCCCCTCTCTCTGCTACTGGACTTTGCAAACCAACAGACCCCAGTCTGTCAGGTTAGACAACATCACGTCCTCCACCCTGATCCTGAACACTGGTGTTCCACAAGGCTGTGTGCTGAGCCCCCTCCTGTACTCCCTCTCCACCCATGACTGGGTTCCTGTACCCAGCAACAACACCATCGTCAAGTTTGCAGATGACACCACGGTGGCAGGCCTGATCAGTGACAATGACTAGTCAGCCTGCAGGGAGGAGGTCTGGTGGCATGGTGCGCTGATAACAACCTGGCCCTCAACGCAAAGAAAACCAAGGAGCTCATTGTGGATTACAGGAAGTCCAAAGGCTGCAGTCATGCCCAGTTCTCATTGATGGTACTTAAGTGGAGCATGTGGCCAGCTTCAAATTCCTGGGTGTCTAAATCTCCGAAGAACTCCGCTGGTCAAAAAGGCGCAGCGGAGCCTGTACATTTCGAGGAGGCTGAAGAAGGCCTGCCTGTCCTCCAAGATCCTTGTTCCAGTTAACTTTTAACCGCACTGTCAGGAGTGGGGAAAGCATTTAATTGCCATAACTTGTTATTGTAAATGCAAAATGTAGCTTTGAAACCATTAAACTTTTACCGCTGCACAGTTGAGAGCATCCTGACTAACTGCGCCACAGTCTGGCAACGGTTGGCAAAAACAGGGCAGATGGCAGCATCAGAGACCCTTCGCCACAAATTGTTTGTCCTTCTACCATCAGGCAGGTGGTACAGGGCTCTTCGGTCCCACACCAAAAGGCTCAGGAACTCTTTCCATCTACGGTTTCTCTCCATCTATTATAAGCCTGCTGAACTCTGTGGCCCATCACAAACTATACCCCCTCCCACCTCTCAGGGACTTTGTTGCACTACTCCATTTGTACTACTGGCTTGTGACACTGCCTTGCAAAGTCTGATAAACTTCCTTATCAGTTGTTACAGGTACGTGTCGACTTCGGAAAACCCACTGCTGCTATTCCTGCATTCCGGTTGCACAGCCCACCTTAGTCCTTCAATTTGTCTCAATTGCGCATTTAGTATCACCATTTGTAACCGCAAAAGTATTTATACCCCTTGTAACAAACACTATACTTAATACTTGTGAATCTTCTGTGCTCCTCTATTTGCCTTAATTTCACATCTAGTATTGCCATTTGTACTGCATTTCCATTCATAGCACATCTATACATTCCCCATGTAATATACATTATACTTAATTCTTGTAAATAGTCTGCCATCTTCTATTTGCAACTCTGGTTAGATGCTTGACTGAATTTAGTTGTACTGTACATATTCAATGACAAAGTTCAATCTAATCTAATCCATGGACACTTAAAAAAAATGACAATTTCTCTAGTATAATGTGTCCGGATATCAAGATTCCTATGTACATATTACTGGGGGCAAGATGTCTAGGCAACAATAAATATTTTTCATTGTCGTGGCTGTGTATGGGATGACAACCATGCAATTCCCTTGTAGGATCATTGCTCAAGGAGTGAATCTGAAGAAAAAAACAAGGAACATTCTAACAAAGAGAAAGATACAAAAAACATAGGCTATAAAATAATACAACTCTGTTTAAAAAAAGATTGGGACGCTGCATACAATTGAAATAAAAACAGAACGCAAAGTTGTGCAAATCATTTAACCCATATATTCAATAGTTAATAGTACAAAGACAACATCTCAGATGTTGAAACTGAGACATGTTATAGTTTTTTTTTTAAATGGATGCCCATTTAAATTTGAAGCCAAAGACCATGTTTTAAAAATGTTGGGGGGAAAAAAGACTGGAAAAGTTGTGTAATGCTAAAAACTAAACCTGGTGGAACATGACACAACTAATAAGGTCAATTGGTAACATGAATGGTTATTAAAATATCCTTCCAGAGAGGATAGGCTTGTCTGAAGGGATGGTGGGGAGGGGTTCACCACTTTGTGAAAGATTGCATGAGCAAATAGTGCAACAATTTAAGAATAACGTTTCTCAAAGTAAACTTGCAGAGTGAGTATCTAATTGTATACGGTACATAATATCAGTAGGAGATTCAGAAAATCTGGAGAAATCTCTGTATGCAAGGGACAAGGCCAAAATCCAATATTGGATGGCTGGGATCTTCGGGCCCTCAAGCAGCACTGCATCAAAAACAGACATGATTCTGTGGTGGAAATTACTGCACAGGCTCAGGAACACTTCTGAAAACCATTGTCTGTCAACACACTATGTTGCTGCATCAACAAATGCAAATTAGAACTACCATGCAAAGAAGAAATCAATATACACCAATCAGCCATAACATTATAACCGCTTGCCTAATATTGTGTAGGTCCCCAATTTGCCACCAAAACAGCCCTGACCCATCGAGGCATGGACTCTACTAGATCTCTGACGGCCTGCTGTGGCATCTGGCACCAAGACATTAGCAGCAGGTAATTAAAGTCCTGTAAGTTGAGACGTGGAGCCGCTGTGACAACTGCTGATTTGATTGATTGATTGATGGGGCCTAAATGGATCAGACCTGTTTGTTCTCCACATCCCACAGATAGATGCTCAATTGTATTCCCATGTGCATCAGTGAGCCTTGGCAGCCCATGACCCTGTCGCCGGTTCACTGCTTTTCCTTCCTTGGACCACTTTTGATAGCTGCTGACCGCAGCAGACAGGGAGCACCCCTGAAGGGCTACAGTTTTGGAGATGCTCTGACCAAGTCATCTAGCCATCACGTTTTGGACCTTGTCAAATTGCTTGCCCATTTTTGCCCTGTCAGTGATCATAAGGTAATGGCTGATCAGTGTATGAACAAGATCCCGATCTTCCGCCGCCTTCTCTGTGCCTGAGCCCATTTAAGATGGACTGTTTCTTATCAAAGCACAGTTCAAAAGCCAGCTACTGTTATGGTATGGGGGTGCATTACAGTACAATACATGGATGACTTTCACATCTGTGAAGGCACCATTTATGCTGAACAATATATACAGGTTTTGAAGCAACATATGGTTTTAGCAGGTCAACATTTTTGCGGGTCAACGATCCCACAGGCCAATGAAAACAAAGAAACATTGGAGAGGCTCAAGAACAAAGAGGTGAATGTCCAACAGCGGCCCAGTCAGAATCCTTATCATAGTCTCATTGAGAATCTACTGAACTACATGAAAGTGGTTGTCCAACCAACCTACAGTAGACCACCAGAAACATCTGCCTCGAATGTTCCAAAATCCCTCACACTCCAAAAGATGTAATGGTGCCATTGTAGCATCAGGTGTTTTGACCAAATATTAATGTGTGAAGGTTGAACACTTATGCATCCAACATACTTCATGGTTATTTTTCCCAACATACAACCAATGTCACTTTACAATAACTGATGTGGAGTGTTAGTGTTTTAAAATACAATATCAAACAAAACAACATTTCTGCGTACCACTTGTAATTCAGTAATATGAGAGATTTGGTCAGGGGTCTGAATAACGTTGCAAAGTGGAAGGGCAGCACTAGCTAGATGGCAGGCAAAGCTCTGAAGATTCCAGCTTCTCCCATTCCTCACTTTTTAAAATCCTAAATACATACTATTGGGGCAAGTTGTCTAGGTAACAAGAGCAAATGTGTATGGGATGAGTGTAATTATATGTTTGCGTGGTGTCAGAGTTGTGTGTTGTGTATTTGTGATGACACAACCGACAACACCCTGTGTTTGTGTGGGTAAAGTCACCACTAAAGGACCAGTGGAAAATGTAATGTGTTCCTGGCCCTAACCAGATTGCTTTGAGAGTTCCAGGACTCCGGGACACCAAGTCTGGTCGCTTTGACTTACTTATGTGTGTGTAATTACCAGTAGCACTACAAGCTTGAGTATGGAGATGAACGAGGAATGCCGTAGTAATCAATCTGCCAAAGTAATACAATTTATTACAATAAAGTAATGAAGTTACAGTACAAAACATGGTTACATACAATACGATTCAACATCCTCCCAGCTAGCCTAACAGTCTACTAAGTATACTCTAAGTATTTCAGACACTATAGCACGAAGATGTGCTAGGAGCATCTGTTAAAGATCGACTGCAAGAACCAAGTCAACCTTCACTTTTCATCCCACCCACCCAGACAGACCGATTCCAAACCCCCATTGCATCTATAATAGGATCACCTCACCTTGGCTAAAACAATGAAAACACAGAAACTGGCATTCATACATTTATATATTTTCAATTAGCACCATCCACAGCTAGACACTTGGCCTTGCACGATTCTTCATCCAGTAAACATTTACCTGGAACAAATGATACATAACATGTACATCATCGAAACCTATTGGAGATCAAACATCAATGCAGTTACTCCAAAGAAAGTCATATTTCTACTTTGTTGAATTGTCCATCCTCACCTGGTTCGTCTGAGCAGATGGGGCTACATTGACCCCCACTGTGTTTGTCCGTTCCTTTCAGGATGCAAATAGGCCCATTTGTGTGAGATTCGGACGTCCCACTGAGTGGAGATGCCAGACAACAAGGCACCTTCCAAAACACATCTTTCACTGGACTACAGTCAAGCCTGTCTCTTTTAAGCTTTTTACCTGACTCCTTTTTCAAAGAAAGGTAGGTTCTTGTAGGAAGCAGTAAATACCCTATTTCAGACCATTACATACGCAATAATTGTGTGTATGACACAACTAGCAGAAAATATCAATAAATGTGTTGCACGCAAGTACAGTCTGACCTGATCTCAGGTCTGAAAAATGAATTAACTTGCTGTTAAGAAAAAACGCTACTGTCAATAGAATTCTACTGTGATGTGTGATGCTCTGCTGACTTGGTTTATTGGAAACGGGTGGATATTATGTTATGAGAAAGACTTGAATCCATAGTGTGTTGTAGTGGAATATCATTCATCTGCACATGCTGACATTTCCACTGTGCAACAGTCCTGGAGGAGTTGTGCAGCTTAGAGGGAACGTCGGTGTACGCCATGCTCGTTTCTTAGGGATGTGTACACAAGATCTTGACGCTTTCGACCCGCCGTCCTTCATCCCACCGGTTTCTGATCGGTTCCTTTGTACGTCTTGCTGATGGCGAGGGAGAGAATGTTTTCGGCACCACGCCAGCGGGTCACCGACCTCTGCCATTTTGGCTGTTTAGACACCTGTGCCCAGGCCTACCGCCGTCATGCCGTCAGCCATACTGATGGAGTTGTCGGGATTTTGTGGTCTGGGGAAAACAGCCCATAGGGGACCAAGCAATCACATTTAGGGGCACCCATGGTGAGGGCAATGTAGATGTGTTATTGTCCACCCTCACCACCTTGGGTTGGCCTGTCAGAGAACCAGTTGCAGTCCATTCGGTTCAAGTGCAACTTATTTCAAAGCCGGTATGGAAGTCATTTTGCTTGTCTGGTATGCCTGCGTTGGAAGGCTGCTTACAGCTCGGGATTTCTTTGTAGTTGTGATCATTTGCAAGACACAATTGTGGTAAAAGCGTTCAATTTGCAGTGGTCAAAACTTTCCTTTACAACTTTTTAGGAAAGGAAATAAAAAGATGCAGTGGTCTCTTAATTTTTTCTGGAGCTTTATTTACCACTTTTAAGGAAAACATGAGTGAGCAGGTTTTATTTCTTATGGGATTCACATTTAACCGTAGGTCGACAAAATTACCCAGTCGTTCAAAAGTCTGCATACCCTTAGTTTTCAATACTGTGTTTTGCCCCCTTTAACATCAATAACAGTATTTAGAATTAGGGTCCATTTGGACTTATATGTTTATGGTAATTGTGCTGGAAATTCCAAGAGCGTCCCATGCTCAGCTTTCATGCAAATAAGCTAATTGACTGCATGTATTTTATGATTTACATGCTGCCAACATCTTGCCATCAAGATACCCCATGCCTTTAGAGTTCACACATCCCTAAAACATCAGTGACTCACCACTTTGGGGTTGATATTCTGTTCACTCTTGGACCCCTCTCCAAACATAGCGCTCATGGTTGTGACCATGAAGCTATATTTTGTTCTCGTCATTCTAAATTACAGTGCCAGAAGCTTTGAGCTATGTCAAGGTGTTGCAGGCATATTGTAACCGGGCTTTATTGTGACATTGGCGCAGTTAAGGCTTCTTTCTGGCAACTTGACCATGCAGCTCATTTTTGTTCAAGTATTGTCAAATTGCTCCCTTGAAACAACCACACTGTCTTTTTCCAGAGCAGCCTGTGTTTCTCCTGAGCTTACCTGTGTTTTTTTTATCCCGAACAATTCTTCTGGCAGTTTTGGCTGAAATCTATCTTGGTCAACCTGATCTTGGCCTGGTGTCAAGAGATCCTTGAATTTTCCACTTCTTAATAAGTGATTTTACTGTACTGACTGGCATTTTCAAGGCTTTAGATATCTTTTTATAACCTTTTCCAACTTTATGAAGTTCCATTACCTTGTTATGCAGGTCTTTTGACAGTACTTTTCTGCTCCCCATGGCTCAGTATCTAGCCTGCTCCGTGCATCCACGTGAGAGCTAACAAACTCATTGACTATTTATACACAGACACTAATTGCAATTTAAAACGCCACAGGTGTGGGAATTTCAACTTTAACTGCCATTCTCACCTGTGAGTGTCACTTTGTGTGTCTGTAACAAGGCCGAACATTCAAGGGTATGTCAACTTTTAATAAGGGCCATTTGGGTCATTTATGTTATCATTATGATTTAAAAAGGAGACAAACAACTAATAAATGTCTTCATATAATCACTCTCATTAATAAAGGACAGTTTTTTTTGCATAATCAATCATATTTTCAAAATCAAAGCCAAAATTAAAAATGTCTGCCTTGGTATGCAAACATATGAGCACGACTGTATATTTTATGTATTATTTTATGTAGTAGATGCCCAATGTTTTTGGATGAATTCGGGAACATCTCTTTTTTTGTGCAAAATCATCCTGTAACTTGTCATCTGCTTCATGTAACCTCTTCGGTGTTTTAGCCAACAATGCTATTTCCTATTTTTAGCTTGTTAGTAATTAGCAGGAGATTGGAGGTAGACTGATTTGAATCAGGGTGGGTGTGTTAGGGCATTGTATGGCCCGTTTAGTATGTTCTTCCTGTAATGTGTTTCAAAAATATATTCTGTGTCGAATACGTTGATGTGTTTATTTCATTAAGGCGTTTGGAAAAAAAAAAGACGTTTTTTTTACATACAGTGTTGATTGACTGATAGGATGGTCTACAGCACATAGCCTAAAACATAAAACTAACCATTTCTCTTTTGTAATCAGATCTGCCTTCTGACATTACAAAGTATGCCAAAAATTCCATCTCACCTGAAAAGGCTGATATTCAAGTTGTTTTGCTCTTACACAAAAAGGGTATACTCATAATATTTTCCATTTCTTCATACTGTCAAAATATCATCAATAATACAGTAAAATATTCTTTTTTACTAACCTGGGCCTTTAAGCTTGAAGCAATGAAACAACATCAAAAGTGTCCTCAAACATGATGTAAGAGGCTGGCACACACATGTTCATAGGTAGAATCAAATACTTTTTTTCAGTATCCATTCTTTGATGCCTCAATCATTGTGTTTGTGATATGGTTTCCCGTCACGTCTGAAAAGGAATCTGAATCTCTTTTTTTTTTAGTTAATATTTTAAAAAAAATTCCTTTGGAGAAAGATATTGCCCCTGAAAGCTGAATGCTATTTTTATGTCTACTCTTATGTCTACCATGAATAGCCCAGATAGGCAAGGTTATATTTGTAAACTTCTTGCATTTGTTTACTCTGTTTAGGGGTTTGTCAAAGACGATGTCAAACTGTCTTTTTCAGTTCAGTGTGGCAGTGAGAGTGCCATGTGTTCTCAATGCTAATGCGAGCTCTGTGTCGCTTTCAAGCGTCAAAGTGAATTGGAACTGATCAAATGCTTGGTGCTACTTAGAAGTGGATTTAGTCTTCATTGCTCATTTTGCCTCGTCATGTATGTGATAATTATCTCAAATGAATTTTGCTTGAGTGAGGGGAGAAAGAGAATACGCTAATTTCTAGTTCATGCACATCAAGCAAGCACATAGTTGCAAATTAATCTTACATTATCATAGGTCACTGAATTAATTTTTCAAGCGGCAATTGGTGTGATCTCTCGCAGGAAAAAGTTAATGGCACGATGGCTTGGCTGGTGTCTTGCTGCAACTGAAGGTGTGACTGTGAACGTCCATTTTTGATTAGATGGGTTACAGTAGATACGATGTACTGGCATGAGGCATGTGATGTGTGTGTGTCCAACTGCACCCTGATGCTCTATGTGCCCTCGTCAAAAGTGGTGAATTACAGTATATACTCTGTAGGGAATGGAGCGCTATTTGGAACGTGGATTAACATGTTCTGTCTGTTAGGGAGATACAGGCCTGTGGGTATAACTGAAACGGTCATGTCACTTTTAACCCAGAACTAGACTACTGACTAAAATGGCTGCTCCCTCTGCAGGATCAGTCACAATTTATAGAAGGCCATTATTTCAACCAGCAGAGGTGACAATTCACATACAGTCAGTCACTGAGGAAACATTTCTCATGTATTTATTTTTTCCCATTTAGTTTATGTATTTAAGGATTTAGGTCAGGACAAATCATTTTTCCATGACTAACTGGTTTTCAATTCAGGTTTTAGTTGTTGCAAAAAAAGACCTAGTGAAACTAGCCTAAGATTATCTTTGATGCCCTTGTTGTGACACAGCAATTTACCCCATGTAGTGGTGTAACATTTGCTAAGGTAAATTGTTTATCCATTGAACTGTAGGAGAACCACGGGAGGCCAGTGTGAAAAATGTGTGGACGTGACTTTGACTAATTGCCTCAAACGAATAAGGCTGGAAGTTCAGGATTGTTTCCACTGATTAAACTTCAACTGCTAACTAATTGCTGTTCCAAGATCGTGAGGTCTGTAACTGTTCACTGAAACACAGCAAATTCCCCAAAAGCTTTAACTAGGAGAACCACTGCAAAAGCCTCAAAGTGCTCTCCGCCAGTAAACTATAGCTACTGCCTCACAAACACACTCACTGCACCAGCCATTACTTTAACAGGACATGGCTATATTTCCCTTAGCCTGTAACTACTATTGGCATAGGACAGTTTATGTGTTACTTCTGTAATTAAATCTTTGGATACCCTTCTGAAATCAATGGGAAGTACCAGCATAAAACACAGCCATTGAGCTGGACAAGGTCCCGTGTTGACGGCTGTGGAATGAAACAGCACTGCTTGTGAAGGTATGGGGTACTTCTCAAACGGCAACCTAATCTGTTGACCAGGGCCCATCCAGGCAGGTTGAGAATAGGGGGCCATTTTGAATGTAACCAACATAGTCCTTGGAGGATTCTAGAGTCCCCAGACGGACTGTCATCGTTGGAGGCAATTTCACATCAAAGTCGCTCGACGGTGTGACCTCTTCCTTTTGAAAATCAGTGGGCCTTTGTACAGGTTTCCATTTAACAGGCAATTAAGCCTGCTGTGTTCTATCAGTTAAAGAGGTGCGCCCTCCTTGCCTGTTCGCATTTAATCAAGGCCCGTTAAATGGGATTTTAATGTCATTTTGGGAGGTAGGAAGGATCCTCGTTTGTAGGTAGGCTAATTTTCAGTGGATTAAAGGGAGCTGGCATCCATGGTAAAAGTGTTTAGCGTGAAGCATTGTCCACTGCGCCTGCACTAGTCTCTACCAGGATGTGTGTAGGGTGCCCTCCGTCTGTTGAAAGAGATTACATCCTCTGCCGAGACGAGACCTAGATCCAATGGTTCAATTACACATTTTCCAAATGTTCCATATCTGTTTTCATAGTCATTTAACTGTAACAGGAGAATACAAAGCTGTGCCAGTAACGTTACAGGACCTTAGTCTCAAAACAGGTGTTATGCAAATTCTTCAGCGCCAATATTTTTGGGGATGAAATAATCATCCTGTTAGACATGAAAAAACATATTTTCTCCCTAGAATGAATGGGTAATTTAGGTTTTAGCGTGTCACTTTGCCTGTTTGGATCCCTGCTCCTGGGTGGATATCCCAGTGGCAGGTCATTATGCACCTGTCTGTGAGCGTTGGTCTGGGATGCATTGGAAAATGACACCCTGTCTCCTACTTGGTCCACTGCTTTTGACCAGGACACCTGACGGGCCCGGTAAACGTAGTGTGCTGTGTAGGAGATAGGGTCGGTTTGGGGACGCACATCATGATGTCAGCTGACTCTGAGCAGTCCGACAGGAGGTTGTTTTCGGTTTGTGAATTGTTTTGGCAGGGCTATGTGAAGATGTCCCTGTGGCTGTCTGACTGTCTTCATGGGAAGGTGTCTCTGTGGCGATCTGACTGTCGTTATGTGAAGTTGTCTGTGTGGCAGTATGCGGACATATATTCCTCCCTCCTAAAGTGACAGGCCTAGTTCACAGCCCTGCCCCAGGGATGATTCTTTTCTAGCCTCCTAGTTAGCCTCATTAACTGGAGTGTTGGAAGAATTTCATATACATATATATATATGTCACATCTGTCAGAGTAATAGACTAGATGTGTATGTGTCCCAAGTAAAACCATTACCTGTATCGAGAACTATGACCACAACCTAGATTTATGATGCAAGTTCAGACAAAGCTGATGACATCTTCCTTAACTCATCAGTCATTACAGCTCACAGTTCTTCTCTGGAGAAGTTTCTATTATCAACAAAGTAGCACATACTGTAGGAATCTGAGCTACAGACCAATGTTCACCTTCACATCACCTCCGCCATGACATTGCAACTAGAATAACGAGTAAACAAAGCACTGCTACCATAATGTTGGCCAGTGCCCAGTCAGGTATAAACAAAATAGACTATTTATGCTTGAGACTCTACTATAAACTGGACCTGAAGAGCTGTAAGGTTCCGTGCATTAGGCAGTTGTTCCCAACTCTGGTCCTTCAGTTCTCCCGACAGCTCACATTTGTGTTGTAGCCCTGGACAAGCATACTCGATTGGACTCAGTGCCTGATAATTAGTTAACAGATGTGCTTGGCAGGGCTACAGTTGGGGGCACTCGAGGGCTGGAGAACGGAATCACAGCTTTTGAGTTCAGGATAATTGTTGACGTTGAAATACATATCTCGCTGGCTTCCTCTGCATTGCCATGGCACGATGGCAAACTCACATCGTATAAAAAGGACATGGCAAAGTTGACATGTAACGCTAGACATTTTGCTCGTCCGAGAAATACCTAATCGTTTCAGGCCAAATAATATATATATATGCTAAGAGATCTAAACATCTGTTATAACCCATTATGATGGACGAAAGGAAAGAAAGGAGCGAGATTGACCCCATATACGTCGACATTGTGCAAATGGAACTTGTGGCGTGCTTCAAGTTCCTTGGTGTCCACATCCATAACAAGCGAACATACACACACATCCAGACATTTTTGAAGAAACTGTGTCAGAGCCTCGTTCCCCATTGGAATATTCGGCAAGGGCCCTCAGATCATTGTCAAGAAATCCAGCCGAGACTGTCTGAACTGCATCATGGCTTGGATACTCCATCAATTTGGATTTCAGGGCATTTCAGTTGGGTTAGTGACCGGATTCATTGTGAGGCTCAGTGATCTCTAGCCCCGCCCACTGAGCAGGGACTCTAACCGTCTAACTTCTGTTATTAGTATAATGTTTGATTTATTAATTATTTCAGCATGTATACTGTATGTATCTTGTCCTAATCCTTTACAGTTCATTTGCCTACTCTATGTTTGCCTAATGGATAAAATAGGGCCTGTACATAAGCATTTGACTTTATTTAACACCTTCTAACAAAGCAAATGTCAAATAAAGTTGATATGATTTCGACTTTTTGGTCCATAACATGCACTTCTTTTGATCAGAGCACTATGGGTAATGGGAAATAAGGTGCGGTTTGGGACTTATCCGTAGCGCACCGTGACACTTTGAATGTGATTCTGATGATTGCTATTCATAGAGACATTGAGATGCAGAGAGGAGGAGTGGAAACGTGGCTTTTAACTAGTCGTCTGATGTTTCCCATCTCCCACCAGGACTCTGACTCATGTTTAAGCATGTTTGAGTTCCCAGGCTGTCTGATTTCTGAAAGTCGTCTTATTTCACTGCAGACGGAGGCCGTGTCTCAAATGGCAACCTGATAATGTGGACTAGTCTTCATCAGATCCCTATAGAACCACTAGTTTTATTACACTTACCAGGGAACATGGTACAATTTGGGACCATGGTAATCTGGGCAGGCCAGCAGGGCGTCTTTCTGTAAATTTTGATAAGTGAGACTGGAGCTGGAGAATCAGATTTCTGCTGCTGATGTTCTGTACTTTGAGGCGTCTCTGTTGGATCCTGAACACTTCGCTTGACTTTGTGTCTCTTTGATAGAGTTACATACATCATTTAGCCTGTTTGCTGGCCAGACATTTTTTGATGTCTTACTTTTTTTTTTGTCTAGATATGTATGTTTTCATATTTCTTGTTCTCCTTTTAGCTTTTTTATACCTGGATGTTATAACATAATTCCCTCTGGGCATGGCTTAAAGGGATGGTTTGTCTAAAAATCCTCAAATGATTTATCAAAATGTTTGCTTACCAAAAGTTATTCAACTCTGTCTCTGGCTGTAATTCTTAGCATCGTCCAAATTCATGAATGGAAACTGTTCATCCCACTACAGAAAAGCTGCATTGCAGGCAAAAAATGATTCAAGCACTTAAAACTACAAATCAGATCCACATGATTGACTGAACAGAAATGAGACACTTTGAATGTTGCTCCTCATAATATAGATGATGCAAAAGGATCGTCTTTAGTTTAATGTATAGCAGGCCTAAATAGTGCATTTTGGATGTACAATCCTATTATGAAACATAGTTGGCCAAAATACGTTCATCAGATTAATGCCTGCCTGACCGACTATGTCCAGCAAACATTAGCAATCCAGATTGCGGCTGGAATCAAAACAGAAAGATAGCCTATAAACAGATCGTCTGATCAAAAGACATTGGGTATGAATGCGACAATATAAAAAAATCTACAGTCGACAAATTAATTTGAAAGGGCATTGCTAACAACTTGGCATTTGTATTGCTTGGTTGGACATAGATTTTGATGCTAAATGTAGTTTTAGTATGCCTGACCACCATACTCAGGACATTCTGGGCAAGGGTTGGGCATTAACTGGTTCACCATCTCCCCAAGAAAAACTTGTTTGGTCAATTCATCCTTTGTGTATTCTGGTTTGAACAAGATTCTATCCCCCGGGAAACTTCTATCCATATACATGGATTGATGCAATTGTGAACAAAACTGACCGGTAAACACAGGAAGAACCCATTTTTTTAAGTGACAAATGTATCTAGAAACATACAAACCTTTTCAAGGAATATAACATTGTCATGTTCTTTGTGTTAAACAACACCACTAATGTTTGTTTAGTATGTTTTGGAGTAGTTTTCTGCTTGCAATGCAGCTTTGCTGTAGTGGGATGAACAGTTTAAGTTCATGAATTTGGTCGATGCTAAGAACGCTAATTACAGATGAGGACAGAGCTGAATAATGGATGGTTTGAAAAAATGACTCTATATCCATTCCGGATTACCTTTTGGTAAGTGAATATTTTAATAAATATGATTTTTAGACAAATTATTCCTTTAATTATCTGTCAGTATGATTTTTGTAGTGTTTTCTCTTGAAACCATTTTTGGGCAGATTCCTCAGTTCTGTGTTAATTATTCACTATTGTATATTTACTATTTGAATTCCCTTTTTCCTTGCCTGTCCTCTATTCACTGTTCACCACACGGACTCCTGCTGCTGTTAGGAAACACTCTGTTTCAGTGTGAAAATGGCCCAGAGCATCTGGTCTGTGTTGTACTGTGCCGTGAGATGAGATGCCATTGAGGAGATATAACATAATCTGTCACAGCTAGCCCAGTGTGACGGTGGCAATACATAGCAGGGATGGCTTCCCATGTTTAGACAGCAGAATAAGATGACAGGCCTCTCCTGAGACAGGGTGGTTATTATGAGTCTGAGACGTCTCACAGTTTAATGTCTTTTTAAGAGCCTGTTTTAAGGAACTCTGTAATGCAGATGATGATCATTCATTTTCGACATAAAGAATCAGGGCTGTTCCATGTTAGTCCTGGAGGGCCAAAACCCTTTCATTTTCTCCTTTAAATAAGGGCTGGATGCAGAGCCTTCAGATCTGGTGAATGCAATTATTTAGCAGGTAGAATGTATCCAGGGCTGTAGTTTACTTGCCCATATGTAGATATACAGTACTTCTACCCATTTTTGGTCTCTGCAAAACCTATATTTAATATTGGGTTTGATATACCTGTAGCTAACTCGTAGTTTTTTTGTGATGGACTATTGATGTCACTTCCCTCAGTGATAAGTATCCATTTGTTAAGGCTGATGGACATGCTTTTATTTAATTTATCAGGAAAATGAATATACAACAAAGTTTGGCAGAAATGCCCAGAAAACCTGATATTTTACAACCTATTCACACACAAAAATTCTAATGAAATTAAATGTAAATAATATAAATAACTTTTTGTATCAACACTTGAATCGATAACACGTCACATTCACAAATTTGGCGACAAGCGAAAAACTGATAATGTCAAAATTCCATAATGCATATTTATTATTTGACACCTCAAATTACAATTCTAACTATGAATATTGGATGTGTTTATTTTGACTAGTGAAGATCCTAACTTTGTTCTAAAGCGAGTGTTTTGTGGACCAAATTTAGCTGCAGATTTCTTTAGTCATGACAGGTAGCATGATAGATAATTTAGCTGATCCAGTGAGTAAAACTTCATATTTAACAGAAAGGAAATGGGTTATGGATGCGGCAAACATGTGCAGCCCGCAAAGTTGAATATGTTCCATTGAAAGCTAGCCAAATATTGCATGTTGCTATACCAAATATCTCCTACGTCAACTAGCTAAGTGGGCTAACATTAGTTTTTACAAACTAGGTTGTTACAATATGCACTGCTCATCTATTGAAAATATGCTGAGCTGTGGGGAATAAGCTGACAACCAGGCGACAGAATGGATTAATTTGGGGCAGTCTGTTTATGAAGCAAGCCATTTGTTTAAAGACCTAGCTGATGGATGAAAACAATGTTCTCACATGCATTTTGTTTTAGCTATTGATATAACATGTTTTTTTTTTTTTGTGGAATAGCTGTCCAGAAAAAGATAGCTAATAATGAATTGAAACGTTGTTCTTCCCAGTAACAACAAAATGACATTCAAGTCTGCCTGCAGACTCGGAAGCAAGAAAAACAATATATAAAATCATGTTATTGACAAAGTTGATGTTAGCTAGCTAGCTAGGTAGCTAGCCGAACTTCAGCTCAAAGTCTGAGTAATAATAGTTAGCTAACTTCACTAGTTAGCTATGGTTATGACACTACACTTTCAGCCTTCGGGCAAAGTTCGGCCTAGCTAGCTGACATCGACTTTGCTGTCTAATTAATTTCAAGACACAACTTGATTAACATTCACTCAGCTAGCTTGCTAACAGTAACTTTGCTGTCTAATTCAGAATTAATTTATTTTAAAGCATAAAAAGATTCACATTAGCAACTCACACTGATTCTCATCCATCTTGTTATGGAACAATCTACCTCTGAGGAACATAATATAGACTAATCTTGTTCCAGTCCACATTTATCCAATTCGGTAGGTGGCAGTGTCATAAAAATCTAGGGTCCTAGAAATGCAGTCCTGAAACTGCAGCCTCTGGTACTGCTGCCACATGCTACTCCTCAGTCCGGCTATGAAATTATAATTCATAGCTAAATTCACGTTCCAGGCTTTTTTTGGTACTTACCGTGGACTCCTCTCCACAACATCCTTTGGATTCCTGGTGCTATGTAATTCCCCTTTAGCCTTTATAGCACACAGCCAACGATTTAAATAATATTGTAATGCCATATTAATGAACCTGTAGCGATAATATAATGTTACGGAATTTTTACAAAACATTATGGCTTAATGGGTTCCAGAGGTTCTGGTGTGATTGTGTCAAAAGCATGACTAAAATCCACAAATATGACTCACGCATACATTTCTTGATTATCAACATGTTGCAGGATACGTTTACTGCATTCCCATTTTTCCACCTTTAATGTGATATGTAACATGAACAATTCAATTGAAAAAGAAACTGAAATCTTTGAGAAAAAAAAACCTCACAATAACCTGGGTGCATAAGTGTGCACACCCTCAAACTAATACTTTGTTGAAGCACCTTTTGATTTTATTACAGTACTCAGTCTTTTTGGGTAGGAGTCAATATTTGCCCACCCACTCTTCTTTGCAAAAGCAATGAAAATCTGTCAGATTGTGAGGGCGTCTCCTGTGCACAGCCCTCTTCAGATCACCCCACAGATGTTCAATGGGATTCAGGTCTCTGCTCTGGCTGGGCCATTCCAAAATGTTGATCTTCTTGTGAAGCCATGCTTATGTAGATTTGGATATGTGCTTTGGGTCGTTGTTGTGCTGAAAGGTGAACTTCATCTTTAAGGTTTTTTGCCAAAATTGCCTGTTATTTGGGACTGTTCATTATTCCCTCCACCTTGTCTAAGGGCCCGGTTCCAACTGAAGAAAAACAGCCCCAAAGCATGGTGCTGCCTTCACCATGCTTCACTGTGGGTATGGTGTTCTTTGGGTGATGTGCTGTGTGGTTTTCGTGCCAAACATACCTTTTGGAATTATGGCCAAAAGGTTCAACCTTGGTTTCATCAGACCATAACACATTTTCCCACATCCTTTTGGGAGACTTGATGTTTGTTTTTGCAAAACAGCCGGGCTTGGATGTTTTTCTTTGTGAGAAATGGCTTCCGTCTTGCCACCCTCCCCCATAGCCCATTCATATGAAGAATACGAGAGATTGTTGTCACATGTAGCACAGAGCCAGTACTTGGCAGAAATTCCCGCAGCTCCTTTAATGTTGTTGTTGGCCTCTAGCAAGCCTCCCTGACCAGTTATCTTCTCGTCTTTTCTTACATTTTCCAGTTCTTGGTAATGTCTTTGTTGTGCCATATTTTCTCCACTTGATGATGACTGTCTTCACAGTGTTCTATGGTATATCTAATGGTTTGGAAATTATTTTGTTCCCTTCTCCTGACTGGTTTCTTTCAATTATAAGATCTCTCTGATGCTTTGGAAGCTCTCTGAGGAACATGGCTTTTGCTCTGAGATGCAACTAAGAAAATGTCAGGAAAATCTTACTAGAATGCTGAACTTTATTTGTGATTAATCAGAGTCACTTTAAATGATGGCAGTTGAGTAACTTCAATTTAACATGAGTTTGAATGTGATTGGTTAATTCTGAACACAGCCACATCCCCAGTTATAAGAGGGTGTTCACACTTATGCATCCAGGTTATTTTTTCATTTTTCCCCCTCGAAGTTTTCAGTTTGTTTTTCAATTGAATTGTTCACATTATCGGTCATATTAATAGTGGAAAAAGTTCTGACATGATTTATCTTTGTCTCTTTCTTTTATAACACAAAAAATTGCATTTTAACAGGGGTGTGTAGACTTTTTAATATCCACTGTATGTAGACTTGGACAGTAAATAGCTGCTCTTCAGTCACTTCTACCACAGGCCGGCTGACCTAGCGTTGTTAACAGACACCGACAACATTTTGGGGGGCGTTGCTAGGATCACAATTTTCGGGTTTAGCCGAAAGACCTGCACACACTTTTGTGAATTGTTTTCAAGTACTTTGTATGCGTTCTGATTAGCATACTTTCACAGCTAATGATATCACATTGACTACAAAATGTTGTTTTTTCTTTGGCAGATATTCTAACTAGTTTTGCGGATCAGTTTCCGAGAATGTTAGGCAGTCCCGTTTTTTAACCTTTCATTATACTCTGACTTGTGTGTACTCTTTTGCAAACATAATTTTACTGCATAAAAGAGGTTATTGAAAGTTACATGCGCACGTGTGTTAAGCATGCTGGGTAGTCTCCGTCACATTCCTGCTCATTCATATGCATCGCCATTATCTGAACAGAGTGCCGCTGCCTGTTGCTGTTTGACGTCTGGGTACTGCTCATCTGTTGCTGTGAATTCTAGGATGCCTGGGACGGAGATATCTGCATCCCCGCATAGCTTTGCTCTCCCTGTCAATTGAGGATTGAAAACAAGTGACTTGAATCTTTCTAAATCTTCGGGGGCCCTGTAATTGGTTTCTGAAGTGTGGACACCTTTTATATTTTTCTTTTATTTCAACAGCAAACGGTACTACTCAGGTTTTATTAATTGCTAAATTAAATTTGGTGCCTTATGTATTTGATTTTGTATTCCATTATTCAATTCACAAAAAAAATTCAAAGGGCTTTCTTGTCTGTTGAGTTGAGGAACGTGCAGCCTGGCTTTAAGGACTATTTTAAAACACCACTTCAACATAATTGAAGGGTTAAAAACACCCCACTGCCAGTGCCTTGATTAGTGTAGAACATGGGTCGACAAAACAGGCCTCATTAGCATGAAGATAGCATTCTGTTTGTTTGGCTAATAACTCTTTAGAACTCTATTTGCAGTCATGATGAATGTAGTTTTGAATAGCCTCTGAAGTTTCTGTTGTAAATGTGAGAGCATTGTCCTACCCCTGTAAGATTTGTCTTCATTTACTCTTTATCCCAGAAGGCAACCATATGGTAGATTTCTTGTATCTGAATTGTGATGAAATTCTGTATTGTACTGCAGTGAGCTGCTTGAACACCATTCCCCATCATTCAGATGTACAGTATGCAACCAACCATTGCATCAGGCTTAGCGATGTCAAGCTAGGTTGTAGTATGATAACATCATGCCAGGAGAAAGACATGTAAAGCTTTACACTGTATTTGCATCCCAGTGGAAGGAACATATGGTTGAACATGTCATTCACTCTGTTCTGTGGTATGAAATTGACCATTGACAGAGAGCATTCCACAGCCCCTGGCATGCAACACAGGAGCTTTAGTCACCAAATGTTATCCCTCTATCTGTCCAAGCAGAGGTGGGTCTCACAGGGCTCTAGTGCTGATTGCCCTCTCAGCAACTGCATGTTTACAAAAATAGGTGACAGTTTTGGACACAAGGGCCCAGTCAGAGAGATATGTCACTTTTATAAATTGTGGCTGCCCGCTGTGTCACTGGTTCTTGTCACCATTTTAATTAGACAAATGGAAAGAAAGAAAGATGACAGAGAAGGATGAGACACAGGGAGTGAGGGGGAGATGACAGAAGGATGACAGACATGAGGAGATGAGTGAGACAGGGGAAGATGAGAGGGACACAGGAGAGACAGTAATGAGGGACAAAGAGTGATGAGAGACAGGGAGTGAGACAGAGAGATGAACGAGGGATAGAGTAAGATTGTAGTGAGAGACGGTTTGTAGGTTTTCTCAATAACGTGGAGTACAGTTGGAAAAATGAGGGTCTGGTTGGACTAATTAGTGTAGCAAGGAAAGATTACCTACTGACAGAAAAGCTCTGTTCCTGCCGTGCAGCACATAACTGGTTTGTTTTCTGACTTATATTATCGTATCCATGCAGAACCATATTGTGGGAATAATAAACATGTTAATGCGGCACATAGCCTTGTGGAAAAGGTAATTTTGCCCTTGAGCAAGGCACTTAACCTTCATTGTTACTTTAAGTCACTCTGGATAAAAGTGTCTGATAAGCAACTGAAATGTAAATGCAGCCTTGAGGCGTCTGTTGTGGAAAGTTAGGCTACAGTACTGAACTGTGTTCCGTGTGCCCAGATAAGAACGCCTTTCATGTCAATGTGTTGTAGAGTCGTTGACAGATGTACACAGGATGAAGTTGATACAAATCAAACCTGTTCTGTATTACCAGACCCTGCTGCACAGCTGTCAGTCGCCAAGAAGCCAAACAAGTCTGTTGCACGGTTCCCCGGGAAACGCTCCGGTGGCTCTACCTTTATGCTTAACCCCCTCCTCTCTCTCGCCTTTTCTCTCTCTCTGTCCCCCATCCTTTCTCGTTCTTTCTCTGACTTTCTGTTTTTCCGTCTGCCGTTCTTGCTGTCTCTCCTCAACCAGTATAATCTAGCTCTGCAACTAGCCTACCTTTCTCTTTTTTTATCAAATCCTGCCACCAGACACCTGCAGAGTGCAGACTCTCTCCCATCTGTCTCAAATTGGCTCACATCTCCAGATACTGATGTCTTTTACGGTAGGAGCATCGAAGAGAAAGGGGGGATAAAATGACAAAGTGAACTGTCTGGTGAATTAATGTTCTGGTGTGCTGCAGTATTGTGTGTGTGTTTTCTGAGTATGTGCTTTGGCTTGTGTGCGCGCGCGTTTGTTAGCGTGTGTGATTTGGCGTGCGTGTGCCAGTGTGTGCGTGTGTATTAGCGTGTGTGATTTGGCGTGCGTGTGCCAGTGTGTGCGTGTGTATTAGCGTGTGTGATTTGGCCGTGCGTGTGCCAGTGTGTGCGTGTGTATTAGCGTGTGTGATTTGGCGTGCGTGTGCACGGGCACAAAGCAGCAAGTGTGCGTGACAGCGAGCAGGGAGAGAGCGTAGGAAAGAAAGAAATGCAGGGCTGGCTGGCATCAGTGTCTGGATCCATCTCTCCTGGCTTAAACTCGGGTTTGTTAATGATGGCCAGGTGAGTCTACAGGCCCGGTTCCACAGATGAGGGATCGGTGTAGGTGGAGGACAAACCGAGCAGCCCAAGGCTTTAATTCACTACCTCCCACTCCATCTTTCTCCCTTCCTATTATTCCCCCTCTCTTCCCCTCTCTTTTTCTGTCACTCCCCCCCCAAACCCCCTTCTCTTCCTTTCCCCCACACGCGCACTCTCACCCCCATCTCTCTGTTGAATGAGGCTATATTTCTATGGTTTTATAGTCTGGCCTTGTGTAAGGTTATGGGCCGTCCTGTGTGCGGGTGTGTGTATGCGCGCAGACACACTAGGTTTGAATCTGAAAGGGTTGTGATTGGCCCGGTAGTCTCTTCTGCCATCTCACGGGTGGCACGCCTCCATTAGCCTGTTTTCCAGGGATCTTTTCTTTGTATGAGCGTCCTCTGGCTTGTTCAGGGAAGGGCTGGATGAGCCCTTTATGTTCCTCTGGGTTTCCATTCTTTACAAGACATCGTCAGGTATAGAAATAGCTCCTTTTGACATGAACATGGAATCTCCTTAAAAAGGCCATTATGTAAGTGTTCGTACTCATTGCGTTCTTCACATTTGGATTGTCATGAATGAACGATGTGCTTTCAGAATGGGTCCCTTGCTTTGACAGTGTGTTAATGTGTGACAGTAACGTGGTAAATATTGCAACGGTGATGAAAGCTAATCCCTGCCCCAGACGAGGATTTGTGCCTCTTTCCAGACCGTCACTATTGTAAATAAGAATATGGGTTCTTAACTGACCGAAGAAATAAAGGCTGGTTACAGCAAATCGTTATTTCTATTTCCGGTACACCGTCATTTATTGTAGGTTTCAGCTTCATGTTATGCAATTTACTCCAATCTGGCCAGGTTTGTCGACACTTTTTTTTTTTAAACATTCCTTAGTAGAGACTTTCACGTCTCTCTCTCTCTCTTTCTCTCTCTTTCTCTCTCTTTCTCTCTTTCTCTCTTTCTCTCTTTCTCTCTCTCTCTTTCTCTCTTTCTCTCTTTCTCTCTTTCTCTCTTTCTCTCTTTCTCTCTCTCTCTCTCTCTCTCTCTCTCTCTCTCTCTCTCTCTCTGTTGCTTTTCCATTACCAGGGAACATTTCTAAATGTCACTGTGAAATTAGGCCACCTAATTGGCAGGCTAATGAGCAGATATACGAGCATTAAGTGTGTTACTATAGAGTGGGAGCCATTTTAGGCATGCTCCCCCATTTGATGCCTGTCTGCCTGCTGTCTGCTCTGTTCTTTATTTCATTATTTCCTTCTGTCAGCGGGGCAGACAGCAGGATACACCATCAAAGAGAGCAGCACCACCCCGTACAGTGTGCCATATGGATGTCTTCCTGTATGGGGGGGTATGTTTGTAATGTATCTTCCAGCAATAGGAGGAATGAATAATTGGACAAGTAACAATGTATTTATTTATAATATTTACTCAGAGCCAACATAAAACATGACTTCCAATAATGTAAGTTAGTTTCGTAACGCATTCACATACAGGCAAACAACAGTGAATGCTTTGCTCATGGATTCCAGTTAACGCAGTTCATGCGAGCGCAGTGACGGAACGTAGATTTCACATGTGACGTCCTGTCTGTGTAAACTGTGGCGACCCCAAGACATGTTACACTGCATTTGCCCACGCGGTTAAAGTTCTATGATTAGTGCCATGTGAGAGAGTGGTGGACTATTTCTGTGGATAGATGGTAACAAACAGGCCATTAATGATGCCTGGAGAGTGAAAAGCTGTGAGGAGGCTAGAGGAAGAGAAAAATCTTTCATTGACTGTCTTTGCACGATGGAGCAGCTCTATGTGACACTGGATTTCAGGATCCACTCGCAGAATTCTGACTTACTGTCCCGTGGACTCTCGCTAACAGCAGAGCTTGACTGCAGTTAACCTGGAAAAATCTAAACCTAACCCCTTAATCACTAAATTAAACTCATACCTAGTAGTAGGTTTATTCTGATTCTAATCCTAAGAATTAACTTAACACTAAGGACCAGTATTTATTTATTTTTTGTCCTAAACTGGACTTAACCCGTGTCTGTGAAACCGGCCCTTTGTGTTAAGTTTATCAAATCTATTCCGCCTCAAGTAACTCAAGCCAGCTGTAACACTGGACAAAAGAAAACAGATGAAACCACACCTGGCGGCAAATCGGAGATTCACAGAAGACCTGCACACAAACACATGCAAACTCTCTTACAGACACAAGCTAACACCCACACGTCACTTTTCCTTAATTGTGTTTTATGTGTGCCATTCTTTGTAAACTGTTTACATTCCAACATTTATAATGTTTACATGTGAATAGTAACACTTAACGTGTGTTAATTGTAAAGCGCAGTCTGCCTGTAAGGTCTTTTTGTTTAAGTGTCAACATCTGGTTGTATGCCAGGGCGATGTGTAGACTTTGATATGGTGTGCTCTCTGGGTTCTCCTTGCTGAAAGCTATACAGTGTTGCGTACACCATAGACCGGACCCAGATGGGTTTGTGCATTCATCTACTCCATTGTCAAACCAAACCAAATATTTGCTGTTACAATTCCATAAGGACTTCAAAAGAGAGCCGACCCAGACTAGTCCCCCAGCTGGTTATACAGTACATGTTGTCGCATCATGGGCTGTGTTACAGCACTGCAAAGTCAGGTCCTGCCCTCATTCCTCTGTCACAGCACGGGCAACGTCAGGGCTTCTCAACCCTCTCCTGGGGGCAACCAGCCGTTCCATCTATGCAATTGAGCCCTGAGTTAGCAAACCTGAAGCCACTCAACTTATTATCAAGCCCTTGACCGCTTGATTCAGATGAATGGCGCGATGGCTGTGTGTCTCCATAAGAGGTTTAAGGACCAATGGGCTCTGTTACATTGCTGGTAATTCAAGTCTTGCCCTCATTCCAGGGGATAAGCCATTTAATAGCAGCAGTAGAATCTGAGTATGCTTCCCAAATTATCTCTTTTTCTTAGCCTACAGTAATGTACTTTTTTAGATCCCGGGGCACTTTGTAGAGGGAATAGGTTGTATTTTAGTCTCCACTCCAGTCTTACCCGCTGTCAGATTGGGACACTTCCTTGCCAAGGGACACTGAGTCTGAGTCTTGCCTATTCAAAGAGCATGCCATCTTTTGTTGATGATGTAAAATGTTTACTTTAATGTGCACTGGACTTTTATCTTTAAAGCTACCTTCATCCCTTCAGTTTATACTTTTTTCGAAGTTTGACTTTTCTTCTATGTGAAGTGTACTAACTAAACTGAACATTTTAGTTTGATCTGGTAGAATATTCAGAAGTTTTAGATGAAATGTTGGTGTTTTTAGTTTTTTGTCCTTTCTATTTAAATTATTATTTTTTTTACTCCTAATGAGCATTGGGCATTGGATAGTATCATTAGTTCAACTTGCGATTCTGAACTTGCAGACTTCCTTCTGAAGTTATAATGAACAAACCCTATCTTAATGCTGATGTTGTGTCATACTAAAAAGATGTGAAATTGATTATTGGCCTTTGGCATTTTTGTTTACATCATTCCATACTGAAGAGAAAGTAAAGAAATGACAGGAAATACATTTGTGACTTTATAATGAATATAAATTATTCACAGTATTTGGTCATGTTTATCATATCACTTAAAAATGGCTCCCTTTGTTTTTCAACGTGCAGTCGGAATACATCTCGTTTCCATTTGTGGTGTCATCTGATATTTCAAACCAATTGTGATGTGAGGACGTTTGCCGGAGAGAGACACTTCTCAAGTTGTCAGCAATTCTTTACTTTTTATTTTCTCTTTTCTTTCTAGAAAGGTTGCCTACGCATTTTTCAGCAAACAACGTTTCAACCTGACTGATCGTTCCAAAGCCAAAACAAAGGCACCGTTTGTTAAGAATAGAATTGCTTTGACTGACAAACATCATTTTCACCAGTACCAAACGGAACAGGGTATTCGGCAAGTATTCTACTCTGACAGTTGTTTGGAGTGCATGATCTCCAAAAAGATGGTACATACTGTATAGGCTAGTAGTTGACTCTTTCCTGTTCGAATGAAGTTTGCGTCATATTTGGAGATGCGATTATTTGATATTCAACAAATAGGAAACCTAATTAAAGAAATAACACAAAGATTTACACCTTGTGATCACACAGAAAAGGGTTTCCTTTTAAGGAAGACAGGTACACCTCAAGCTTTGGTAACTGTTGCCTATTTTGGTATAAATAATAAATAACAGTAAATATTGATCCATGGTAGAGTTCTGTGTTACTGTACATTTGACTGGGAGGAATCTTTGCCCACTTTCATTTGTATTCTAGAAGTGCTTCAACTATGTGATGTTTCAGAGCTTTCTACGGACCGCTTCATGTCTCTCCGCAGCAATTTTATTGGATCAAGATCTTTGCTTTGACTCTGCCATTCCACAACCCTCGATTTTTCTTATTTGTGAGCCATTCTGTTATGGATTTGCCCAGGTTTTTCAGATTATTGTCCTTTTGCAAGACCCATTTTTGGTTCAACTTCAGTTTTAGCTTTTAGACAGGTTGCCTCACATTTTTGTCAATTCTTTTCTGGGACAATATGGACTTTACAATGTGATTCAATGATGGCAAGCTGCCCAGTTACCAAGACTGCAAAGTTCCAAATCCTAATGCTCACACCTCCATGCTTGGAAATTGGTAAGGGTTTCATCAAATCAACTGCAGTCTTTTATTTTCCCCCGAAATAGCATTACAGCCAAACAATTCCACTTGTGTCTGCCCAGAACACAATGCTCCAGTAGTTTTGTTCTTCACTCAGGTTTTTTCTGGAAAACTTTAGTTCCTCCATTTGATTATTTTCTTTTTTGCCAGAGGCTCTTTGCTTCCTGACCTCCCATGTAGGCCAAGTTTGTGTCTCATTCTGACAGTTGACTCATGCACTTGAACATTGATTGTTGCTAGAGATGCTTGTCAATTCTTTTGTTATCCTGGCTTTCTCCGAGACATCTTGGAGCGTCTTTCAATCTGCACTTGAGGTGAATTTTGTGGGGTGGCCTGTTATAGACAGCCTCTATGACTCTGAGGTACTCTCTCATTATGTTGATATTACAAACCTGTTTCCAAAAACATTGGGTATGCTGTGTCCAATGGAAATAAAAACAGAATGCAATGATGTGCAAATCATTTTAAGCCTATATTCAATAGAAAATTGTACAAAGACTGCATATCAAATGTGGAAACTTAGCGTATTGTTCCTTGAAAGATATATATGCCTACTTTGAATTGGATGTCATTTACATGTTTCAACAGAGCTGGAAAAGGTGTGACGAAAGAACCTGGTGGAACATCTCACAGCTAATTAGGTTAATTGGCAACAAGTGAGTAACATGATTGGGTATACAATGAGTCTTTAAGGAGTCCTTAAGGAGTGAAGACGGGAGTTCACCACTCTGTTAGAGACTGCACAGGCAAATAGTGCCACAATTTAAGTGAAATTGCAAAGATTTCGGGTATCTCATAATCTACAGTATATAACATCATTTAAAGATTCAGACATTCTGGAGAAATATCTGTATGCAAGGGACACAGTGAAAACCAATAAGTTCTGGCCCTGCTCTGCATTATAAACAGACACAATTCTGTAATGGAAATCACTGCATGGGCTCGGGAACACTTACGAAAACCACTGTCTGAGAACACAGTACGTCGCTTCATCCACAAATGCAAGTTAAAACTCTACCATGCAAAGAAGACGCCAGATGTAAACCAGATCCAGAAACGCTGCCGCCTCCTCTGTGTCCAAGCTCATTTTAGATTGACTGAGGCGACGTGGAAAACTGTGTTCGGACAAATCAAAATTTGAAATTATTTTGGGGAATCCAGGAAGCGGCATCCTCAAGGCTATAAAGGAGTGGGAACATTTGGTCTGTTATCAGTTCACACTTCAAAAGCCAGCATTCAGGGGGCTATGGGGGAGTATTAGTGTACATGGCATTGATGTCTTGCACATCTATGAGGGCCCCATTAATGTTTAACAATATATACAGGTTTTGGGTGCAGGTTTATATACAGGAAAAACATTTCACATTCAAAACTACAGCAATTGGTCTGTTATGAAAAGAAGACCAGCAACACAGTAATAAACCTGCCCTTGTCCTAACGTTTTTGGCCTCAAATGAAAAATTGTCATTTACTTCTCGAAAAACATTAAAACAATTCTGGTTGAACATTTGATATGTTTTCTTTGTACTATTTTCATGAATTAAATACAGGGATTAAATGATTAGGCTCATCATTGCATTCTGTTTTTATTTGCGTTTTACACAGGTTCACAACTTTTTGGTGCACACTGTTCAGAGACAGGAAGAAGTCTTTGGTACGAAGGTTAGAGTAAAACAGGAAATGTCACTGCTGTGACTCTAAGAGTGGAATATTATGATTACTCTGTTGTTCTCATTTAAAATGCCTGGTAGCAGGTTAGTTCCTTGATTAAATACATGAAAGTTAACAGGTAAGGAATTAGAACATCTCAGACTGACATATTTATTACATCTAAACCCAGGTCCAGAATTAAGAGTCAAGTTGTTTGGATGAAATTACATGGGAGGTCCTTTTTCTTCATATAACTAACACTCATTACAATCTCATAGCTCGTTTAGGGGCGATCATTCATCATAATGTGTATTGTGGTTTTAGGCTTTATAGTGCATTAATAATGTCCCTCATCTATCTTCTGCTGTCATGGGAACTTCTCAGCTTTACTGTGGCAACGGGGGTGAGAGATATTTTCAGAATCAACACGCATCACAGATGTTCTAATTGTTGGTTATAAATCTCAACCCTAATGGTGCTGTCAAATACAGTACACTCTTATTAGTATTTGCAAAAGCTTGAAGCATTCATTAATTCAGTAGCCTATGTCTTTAAAGATAATTAGTCAGTGGTAATTGGGATACACCATCTAATACAGCGCAACGTTGTCTCTTTCTTTAGGACATTACTGCATCTGTTTCAGTCTGTCCTGTCGATGAAGAGCATGCTGTACTGTGTCTAAGGTCTGTCATCTCATGTGGAAAAGACCAACAGTCTTCATGGTCGACACGGGACATCCTGTGTCATAGGGCTCAGGTTTCACATTCTATAGTCTGTGTGTGTGTGTTGACCTCTAACAACCTAGGTAAGGCTCTTCTGTGTGTGTTGACCTCTGACAACCTAGGTAAGGCTCTTCTATGTGTGTGTGTTGACCTCTAACAACCTAGGTAAGACTCTTCTATGTGTGTGTTGACCTCTGACAACCTAGGTAAGGCTCTTCTATGTGTGTGTGTGTTGACCTCTGACAACCTAGGTAAGGCTCTTCTATGTGTGTATGTGTTGATCTCTGACAACCTAGGTAAGGCTCTTCTATGTGTGTGTGTTGACCTCTGACAACCTAGGTAAGGCTCTTCTATGTGTGTATGTGTTGACCTCTGACAACCTAGGTAAGGCTCTTCTATGTGTGTGTGTTGACCTCTGACAACCTAGGTAAGGCTCTTCTATGTGTGTATGTGTTGACCTCGCTGTACTGTGTGACTCACCTGGTGCTCTCTTCTGAATGTTGGTGACTCAGAGCCGTCCCTAGCTCTCCTGACTCACGCAGTTTCAGAAATTGTCCAAAGCCTTTGTCTTGTTGAGAGCGATCGATGGAAATGTACGCCCATACCGTAGGTCACCGGGGACTGGTTACCCTGCATTTACTCCTGGATCGGATGTACACATTCCATGTGTTCGGCGGCATCAAATATTTAACCGCCGCTGCATATGAAATACTACTTGGCATGTGCTCAGTAGGTGACAACGACTGTCATGTGAGATTGGTTGAAAGTTTTTCCCAAGAGGCAGTATCACAAAACAAGATGTTTGGGGTCTCCCTAGTGGCACGGATGTCTGAGGCACCAAGCTGAGCGCCACAGTCTGCGTTCAAGACTTGTGTGTGCTATCTGCTCCTGTGTGGCTGCTAAGGTTGATGCAAATTCGCCAGCATTTCCTGGGGATCGGGAGGCAATGCCAGAAGAGATTTCCATTCCCAAACTCTAGCGACTCCCTCGGGTTCAGGAAAGCGCAAACATAACCGAGGCCGTCAGGTGAATGAGTGTGCCCTCGCTCATGTGACTTCCTGTCTGGACTGGGTGCGTGACGAAAAGCAGGATATCTTGGCGTGGATTCCTTCCTGGGTGGCTCCAGCTCTCCCAAATCCATTGGGAGTTGTTTCGATGAAACGAGGCGATTACAATTTGATGTCACAAAATTGGGTAAGGTAGAGAAAGGGGTTACAAGAAAGATATTCAGCTGAAATCTGTGTAAACACAAATATAACACGCATAAATCAGAAACCCTGCATGAAATCCAATTGGAATAGCCTTTTCCGTCAGTCAAGATAGGATGGGTGTGGGCCCGCTGTGAATGATCTGTTTATACGAATGGCCTCTACACAGCTTTTGATAAACTTACACACGGCTGCTGTTTTCATTTCCAGGCGATTCTGTGGGCTCTCTTCAGTTGAGCCGTTGCCAAGGAAACCTCCATGTCCAAACCTAGTTCTATTGTGCATGCCCACATATGTTCTAGGGTACTTTATCATCACAATGTGCTGCCGATAGCGCCATCCTCCATATTGATTCTAGGAAACGTGAAGTACAGTGTTTTATCGTCCATTTTAAAAAGCACGCGCTAGGCCGTAAATAACGGCCGTTCATCCTGAACAAGGTCATACAGTTCTGATGTTCGTATAGCACTGAACACGACATTTTCTTAGAGACAATTTGTGTAGAAGAACATTCATCTACACCACCCCTTATTGCATTCTCTTCATTAAGCCCCACCCAAGAAATTCATCTACACCACCCCTTACTGCATTCTCTTCATTAAGCCCCACCCAAGAAATTCATCTACACCACCCCTTACTGCATTCTCTTCATTAAGCCCCACCCAAGAAATTC
>JACXGJ010005980.1:0-36471 GCA_016801105.1 Esox niger | reverse complement strand
ACAGGTGAAGTGAGAGCTGGGCCAGACAGAGGTCACAGGTGAAGTGAGAGCTGGGCCAGACAGAGGTCACAGGTGAAGTGAGAGCTGGGCCAGACAGAGGTCACAGGTGAAGTGAGAGCTGGGCCAGACAGAGGTCACAGGTGAAGTGAGAGCTGGGCCAGACAGAGGTCACAGGTGAAGTGAGAGCTGGGCCAGACAGAGGTCAAAGATGAAGTGAGAGCAGGGCCAGACAGAGGTCACAGGAGATAGAGATGTTTGCTTTTTAGTGATCTCACTGGGTCCCTCCAACAGGCCTCAAAACGGGCCAGGTCCAGATGTGACAGGAGGACTGTGTTCTGTTTGTGTGTGTCCCTGTATGAAGAGGTAAACAATTGTCTTAACATTAGGGCTGTCTGTTAGAAAGGCTACTGTGTGGAAGACTCTGGAAATGTCTGTGTGTAAACAGAGAACCAGCCATCTCTTATGACCATGACAGAGTCCTGGAGTGAGAGTTCATACAAAACCCAGAGGTCTCTATTACACACCCACCATGACTGACACCGCTCTTTCGAAATAGCTTGTAATTGTTTCCAGACAAACACATTTATGTCGGCAACCCATTTCACTTCCTTCGGGATGAAGCAATGACCAGAGGTGACTGTAATATGAAACATACTTAATTATAATGATAAGTCATTCAAAATCGTCGCCCATCATCAATATACACGGCAGGTATCTCCTGTTGGTGCTGAATCCGAAGAGATTTCGAATGGTGAGTCAGATGGGACCCTGTCTAAAGAGCAGCTGTCAGCCAGGTAATTAAAGCAGAAGAGTTGGAGTCAGCATCACCACCATGGCTGGGTGAGCCAGGAGGGCTCCTTGTGTCAGAAGAAAGAAGAAACCACTCAGCCCTTTAGGGGCCAAACTCTGAAAATGACAAAGGGAGAGGTGGAAAGAGCTGAAGACAGACTGTGGGAGAATATGCTGTAAAAAGATATTAGAGTAGGACAGATGAAGAGAAGACTGCACCTGCTCATAAATAAAGCAGGTGTGATGCAGCTGAGCTGACAGGGATTCTGACTGGTAGAGGAGCAGGGCTTAATATTTATATCAACCTTACCATAAGCCATTTAAAGCATTGTAGAGGTATAAAAGGAGATTGAAAAAAAACATATTTAAGTGTAAATTTGCCCACATGGCGAATGGGTTTAGGTTTAAGGGATTCCATAGTGAGTGTCTAGAGTAGGAGGACACTACAAGTCAATGCAAACTGATACAGTCCAGTGAGAAGGTTTCTATGGGGAAAACCTCAAGCACCAATTCGGCTGAAAAACATATTTGAAACATGAAATTAAAACATTCCTTGCTGATATCTTCTGGTCATTTATGTTAAAAGTACAGTAAAACTCTTACAAATGCCCCCTAATACATGTCTGTTTCAAATGGACAATACAGTACATTTTATAAAGAGAAGTTGGTATTTGGAGAGCAAAAAAACAACAAAGGAACAGATTATAAAAAAAGAAAAAGACCTCTACTCGGTCAAGAATATCTGCTTCGAAAATCCCATCCCAAAAAAGCATTTCACATTCAATTGGCATTAACTCTTCCACAAGGGGTATTTGGAGAGTTCTCCAAAGTTTATGTTTCCTTTCAGATAATCTATCAGGAAAGGACAATGTTGTCAGTGAGATATTGATGTGTTATGACCAATAGGGGTGTTTCCAGTTGACCAATATCTCTATTCCGAAGAAAGTAACAGACTGAAAAGCATGAATGGAATACTACATTGGAGTTTAGTTACATAGAGGAGAATGTAATCCGCATATACATAAACAAATGTCACTTGGTTGTATAATCTTGTATTGCAACACGGGACTTTATGACATGAGCAAGGGGTTTTGATGGCCAGAGTAGAAATCAGGCCAATAAAGTTTGTGGAGGTTGTTTTGGTCATTGTAGAGAAATCCCAAATGTAATAGTATCTAAAAGCAGCACCTATTGTTTCTTCAGAAGTGGATGATGTACTTTCTTCACCTAGATGAATACATGAGTTTTGTCTTTCCAGCGCCACTAACTATGGCCTATTTTTGTTCTTTCTGGATGCCAGGAATGCTCTCATGTATTCCCTGCGTTAAGATATAAGTGTTGCTTATAGTAAAGAGGATGAACTGATGGTTAAACCTCTTGAACACTGAATCAGCCCAATGTCACAATGTCTCAGGGAGAAAGTAATTGGGCTGTGATCTGAGACGAAAAAGTCACGGTACTCCCTAACACCACCCCCTAAAGTAGACGACTCACTGTGTCACTGAACCGGAAGTGTTCATTTTAGTTTAAACATGACAGACATCAGAAGTAAAATGCACTCTGATGTCCCGTGCACTCTGGATTAGGTTAACGTCAAGGATTAGGTTAACTCCAAGGATTAGGTTAACTTCAAGGAACTGTCTATACTTTGCTCCGTTCGTCCCTCCCAGTCCTGACCAGTTCCCACTGCTGATGCATCTCCCACGGAATGACCCAGCAGCCGCCATGCTTCCTGGCAGGGATGGTGTCCTCAGGAGGATTTCAGGAGTTTAGCTTGTGGCAAACACAGCGCAGTTTTAAGACCAAAGGAGCTATTTTCTTATCATCCGACCATAGAGTAATCTGCCACTTGGTACCCGAGTCTCCCACAAGACCTTTGACACTTTAGCCGTGTTTTATTTTCTCCACTGAAGGCCACTTTGTGAAGCCCTCGGGCTATTGTTGCAGTGTACATATGGTCTGGCATCTCAGCTGTTAAAGACTTTGAATCCATTAGAGTTGACATAGGCCTCCCTAACTAGTGCACTCAGTTTTTGACAGCCTGTTCAAGACAGATTCACAGTTGGGACGTATTCACTCCATTTCTTAATAATTGACATTAATGCTCTCCGGTGAATATTCAATGCCTTGAACATTTTCTTCTATCCCACCCCTGACTGGTGCTTTAAAGAACGTGTTTCCGTTTATACTTTGACTGTGACGCAATTCTTGTTGGGAATAATACTACTCAACAGCGGGACCTCCAAGAGACAGGTGTAACTACTTTGAAATCATGTGAAACACGTTCATCGCATTCAACTCACATTTGAGTTGATGGTCTTGTTTGTGTTGATCAGTGGCAAAAACTCCTGATTAAATCAATTTTGATTTCATTTTCTAACACAGAATGTAACTTGTTTCTTTAAACAGAGCGACATGAGGCTGAAGCTTATTTTACACAATAAAACGGATGTTGCCGATGCAGTTCCAAGCAACTGTGTTGATGCACAACGCAATGCAAACAGATCTGAAACTGCAGGCAACAACCAAGCATGTTATACAGTTATCAAGTATGCTGACGTCACAACAGTGTATGAAAAATGTTTCGACTCCACGCCAAGTGCTGTCGGCCATGCGCACACACACACACACACACACACACACACACACACACACACACACACACACACACACAGTCCATGCTGCTGTCCTATGTGCATTGTGAACACTGTAGTGGGTAAACAAATAGGGTTCATACATTACCAATCCTATCTATAGGTTTGGCATAGATATCTACATAGATATCTACAGAAAGCTGTTTGTTTTTGGCTTGCAAGGCCAACTGTTATTTATAGATGTTTTGCAGTACACAACACATTGACAGCAGGCTAAATGTCCAAGCATAAACGACACAGAATACTGGCCTTCATATCTGACGTGATAAATAAAGCCTTATATACTCATGACTTGTGAATAAAAACAACTTGATTTGCCACCTGTAACTTTCAGCTGCATTCTACGATATGATCAAGCTGCAGTACAGACTGTTCAGGAGGCTTCACACCCCATCACAAAAATATATATCTCAGGGGTGGTTGGGGACTGCTGCCTCTGTTCACAGCGAGGAAAATCAGGCAAGTGAAGCCTGCTCACCATGCTCCAAGGGATATTTGTATCCCTCACTGTGCTACAACAGCTTTGTAACAGCTGAGAAACACAGGTAACCGCAAGGATCTGGGGAGGGATGCAACAGCTTTGGTGGGGAGGGATGCAACAGCTTTGTAACAGCTGAGAAACACAGGTAACAGCATGGATCTGGGGAGGGATGCAACAGCTTTGTAACAGCTGAGAAACACAGGTAACAGAATGGATCTGGGGAGGGATGCATTAGCTTTGTAACAGCTGAGAAACACAGGTAACAGCATGCATCTGGGGAGGGATGCAGTAGCTTTGTAACAGCGGAGAAACACAGGTGACAGAAAACATAACAGTCGGTTGCCCCCATCTGCTATTTTAGATCGACAGTACCAAAGTGAGGACAAGAACATTCCTCATTGGGAAAATAGACCATTCAATACACAGGGTGTATTCATAACAAAGCATTTGAAAGTATGCTTTTGAAATATTATCACTACTCATCTCGCATAGTTATTACAGAATTGTAAGCCAAGGGTCATGTAAAATCTTTTTTAAGTGAATTTAAAATACATTTATTTTGTATTTTTCCGATTTGTCCAGCATTTCTAATAAAATCTATTTTATAGTCTTAGTGCTTAATAATACATAAACCCAAAATGTTTATTTAGTTTTATTTTTTAATTATCATTTTCACTACTGTCTAATACATCCGTTTGTATATCCAAGAATTCCTACCAAGTAAATCATTTAATCATATAAAAGATTTTATGAGCCTCCTTTGACACTCAAAATGATCAGTCTCACGTGCAATAGCATACAAATGTGAAGGCACTGCATGGCATATATGATCTATCTAATATAATCAGATCCGCTTTATGACATCATAAATTAGGCCAAAAGATCCATTCGATTTAAAAAGGCTCAATTTCCAGAATCCTATTTTTCAAACAGTTCATATACAAAAAGGGCATTTTCATCATGTTCACAATCTGAGTGTTATTTAAAAAAAGCCATCCAGTTTTACAGTGCACCGGGCCTATATTTCCAGCATGCGTTGGGTTTTCTTGTCATATGGAACTTGGGGAAGTTCAATCAGTTGCTAATAAGTAAAATGTACTTGAATTCCAAATAGGTTAAATAACAGTTGAAGGTGGTTTGGTATACATGGTGAGTGTGTGAGGTAGAATAAAGATCCAGGGCAATATATTGGTCTCTGACTTGCGGTCAGACATGCTCAGTATCAACATTTTAAATGTTAATGATAATTTATTGTTCGAGATGAAACAGAAAGATGTCAATTTATCTTGCTTTCTTAAAAGAAATCAGAATTTGATAATATAATCAGTAATATAATTTTGGCTTACAGGACTTTTGCAAGCAATGTATCATCATATATGAGTTACTCACACATCCTGGGCAAAATCAAATCATGCATTATGGAATAATAAAAACTTGAAACACCTGAAAAACTGAATGAACAAATTAGCGGGCAAAGCATTAAGAGAGATAAAAGAAACATATCGTAAATAAGAAATTGATACTGTGGGAAAGGGGGCAGGACAGACACAGATATACAGCGGGTGGGAGACAGACAGACAGCATTCTTTACATGAAAGAATGCTGAGGCTTTCTGACAGCTGGGGCTTATCTGCTGACACAATGGACTGGTTGTAGCTTCGCTAGCGTTCCAGTTAGTTAGACTCACTGGCTGACGCAGGGCTGGCTTAACTCACATGGAGCCGCTAGATGGGCAGGGAGCCATGGGCCACGCCAGTGTTCATGGGCCCTTTTCTGAGGAACTGACTGCACTGCACAGATAAAACCACATTAACCAGGTAAAAAAACAAATAAAGTTAGTACTTCATTTATTACAGAAAGGGCAAAATAAACAAGATCAGATCTGATTGTTTACCATTACAATGCCGATCACTAACTAGTCAAATGAAACAACCCATGGAGCCATTAACAAACTCTGGGGGATGAATTTTCAAATCACGCTTGGCCAGTTATTTGTCTGGACATAACTGACTGGACACTTCCTTAAGCTTTCAGTTTAACCTTTGCTCCTGTTTTGAGATGACAAACATAACTTTGAGTCTACTTTTAACACTCAATGCTTTCTTCCATCTACAGTGTAGTCAGGAAGTATTCAAACCCCTTAATAATTGTTATATGAGATATTAGAAAAAAGCTTATTGAAAAGCCAATAAAAAAATTCTTATTTAGATAGCCCACTTTTCCAGCCACCCAAGTCAAAACTATGTAGAAGCACCTTTGGCAGCAATTACAGTTTTCAGTATTCTTGCAAATGTCGGCACGATCTTTTCACATCTGGATTTGAGTTTTTTCACACATTCTTCATTACAGATATTCTTAAACTCTGAGAACTTGGATGGGAGCATCAATGAAAAGAAATCTTCCAAATTTTTGCACAGATTCTTTGTGGGCTGCTCAAGGACTTTCATGTTCTTGATCTGGAGTTATTTTCTTATTACTTTGGCAGTTTTTTGGCTGTACATTATCCTGTTGAAATGTAAATCTCATCAGTCCAAAAGCCTATTAACACTAGAGATTCTTCAAGATTAACAAGAGTTTTTGCAAGATTATCAATGTCAATAATAAATGTTAGATGTTACCTTTGACATTTTAATTGTGACACTTTACCTTCTGTGGTAACGTGTGAACCATGTGAAAGTAATAACATTTGCAGCGTGAACCTACTGTACAGTCCAATACGTATTGCACACATTAGCAGCAACCTAAATCTAGGTTCAGAAGTTTATGAATGCATCCAAACCCATGTACTGTATAAACGAAAATTCACCAGAGACATTATGGACAGACGTTAACTAGCTAGACTTCATCAGAGCTCTCCCCTCAGACAGAAGGTTTTTTCGCCCCAATTTAACCCCTGAGTTTAAACCCACTGCTCTAAAATAAGAGCAACTGTTGAAATTCAAAAACAGTCTTTGATCAGCATGATTATTTGCAATTGCTCCTTCTGATTGGCTATTCTCCTATGCACAGTAGCAGCTGATGGTAGCAGTGGCAGGAGGCAGCTAGCTAGCTGGCTAGCAATTTACTAACTCAGCAACAGAAGCTAGCTTTTGGAGGAACATATTAAACTATATGTGATTTGCACTGGTTAGATATCCCGATACTATTTGGTTTGATATTAGGCTTGACGGACTGGGACCACAACATTAGCTAGTTCAGCAAATGTAAACTCTCCAGCTAATGTTACATAAATCATGCAAATTTACAGAACTCTCACATACTGTACATTGGTGCACAAAATACTTTAGCTAGTTGTAAAATGATAAGATTTGATTCTGTTAGGTTAAAACTTTTGATTGTGGCAAGGTCTAGGATCTGTGTGCATGTGTTGTGTCACGGGCACAGGTAAGGATCCAAGCGTGGACAGGGAAGGGAAGGGGAAGTGGCAGGTGGAGTTGCCGGGGACTGGTTGTGAGGTGACTCACAAACCGGAGGTGGCTGTACAGGCAGGCGGCAGGTAGAGTAGTCAGGGACGGGTGGATGGTCGGTAATCGAGGTGGCGGCAGTAGTACAGGCAGGGAACAGGCAGAGTAGTCGGGGGCAAGCAGATGGTCGGAAAACGGACGGTAAACGAAGGCACAGGCAGGGAACAGGCGGGGTTGTCGGGAACAGGCAATGGGTCCATACACGGAACAGCAAGAAGAGAGTCGAAGAATTGCGAGATATGGCATGGGAACATAGACCATTGATCCGGCAGGGGAGAAGTGGCAGGGAGGTGTATTTTTACGTGTGTTGATGAGTTGAATGGGGACAGGTGTGTGAGTGGTGATTGGTGACAGGTGCGTGAACCGGTGCGCGCTGCAGCTCAGGAGCGCGAGGGCCCGCCTCAGCGCGTTCGCGGAGGCGGAGACGTGATATGTCGTTCATTTCACCTTTTGTATATTGTCACGAAAACTATAAATAATTACAATTTGGACCAAATATGTTCACCGGTACAGCCAGAAAAGGACTTGTCAACACTGTGAGCCTGGTTCCTCTCTAAGTATCTTCCTAAATATCGGCCTTCTTAAGGAGATATCCTAGTCACTGAAATTCAACGCTACAGTTGTTTGCTCCTTGGGGTTTAAGGCCGGGTGTTTTATAAAAGCACTCTGTGACAACTGCTGATGTAAATAGGGCTTTAAATTATACATTTGATTGATTGATTGATTCTGCATTCTGTTTTACAAACTCCAGGCCTGCTGTCATGTGCATTTTCCTCAGGAGTTTCAAATAACTTTCTAAACTAGTAACATACCCTTTCCCAGATATTGTATATGCCTCCTCATAGTTCACAAATCTTTTAGAGCAACAGATGGTTCCTTGGAGTTCATGGTATCGTTTCTGCTTTGATTAGCACTGTCAGCTGTGGGAGCTCATAAACAGGTCTCTTTCTTTCTGAAACATTTGTGTTGTGGAGATGTCAACACTGTAAACTTGAATATGTTAGAAATTAGTTGCCTTAATAATTTTAATTTCATGATTTTTTTTATAAAATATTTGGAATAAATTAAGAGACCATTGCACCTTTTTTCTTTGCTTTCCAAAAAAGTTGAAATGGAAAGTTTTGAGTGAGAAACTGAAGCATTCAATTTGCAGTGGTCTCTTCATTTTAACCACTATGCCTAACCCTTTCAAGTGAACTCCAGAGTTACTACCCATGACCCTGAGAGACAGGGTCACGGAATTCCTGCATTTTCGATCCGTTTTCATGTGAGTAGCTCTGCAAATCTTATACACTCTTACTACGTCTCATATGCTATAAGGCCTTATTCTGAAGTCATGCTTTGCGTAGAAAGTCAGAATGTCATAGTTGAAAAATGACTTTCCTAAAAATCACTGGGAATTTCCAAATAAATCACAGTATCTACAGAGATTTCTGGAAATCCTGGGAACCCTATCTGCAAGCCACTGGACTGTATAGGAGTGCATAATTCTTATTCAATTCCAGATACAATTTTGACACAAAGATGGAAACATCAAGATAACACCTACTGGTATATATCAACTCTGATTAAGAAAATGAATAAAAATGATTGCAGTCCCTCTGGCCTTCTCTACACCATGTGATAACCAACCTACATTCTATTCCTGGAATGCATGTCAGTAAATGGGTCAGTGTAATGACGACACATAGCATATAGGACATTCAGCTCCATCAACATGGAAACATATCTGCAGATTAGATTTTATTGCACGTGTGCTAAAAAGCTATCTGACTACAGTATGGAAAATCTAACAAGTTACAAACTGAATCTGGGTAGCTTTGAAAGCTTCCTAAATGTGTGTCACTACACATGTCATTGACGCAGGCTATCATCCGGTGGAACTCTGGGCTTTTATGAGCTTATCCTCTAGATGTATAAATGGTAAAGGAGTTGGAGGGGGACCAGGGCCCCTGACCGTTTGCCACTCTGCACTGGGGTGCCACGCACCAAACACTGCACTGAGAGACAAATGTGTTTGCTTTAACACCTAGGGACTTCCATAGAGATGAGAGAGCCCCACGGGCAGCTCAGAGATCAAATAGGGCCACCAGAAGAAATGGGGTTCTACAAACAAACAGACCTGCCAGGGCTGTGGAAGAAATGTCACTAACTGAGGTAAAAGGAAATGAGGAGGTAGGTCTAGTCTAGACACAGTCAATGTAAACTGTCCAGCAATGGTTAAAGATTATTATCAGCCTGTATGTGTTCTAACATTATGACATCTACAAGACCCTGGTTCCTCAAATTTCCTCAGATGTTTGGTTCTTTAAGCAAGCCAGCTTGGATATTTCATGCCATTATAACTTGATGTAAAGAAACACTAGAAGAGTGAGGTTTTTAAAGGCTTTTTAATAACCCAATGTTAATTAAAGTACTCTTCAAAATAGGCCACATTGAGAATTCAATATATCAAAGTAACTGCCAAGGGATTTCAGTGTATATTCCAATAGTTTTTCTTTAAAAAACTAATGAATAAAGCATGTCAGAGAGCAGGTTGTCTGTTGGAATAGTGTTGATGTTTACCAAAACAAAACCTGAATGTGAGTCTCTACTCAGCTGATGAAGTAGCTCATCGTCTAAAGATAAATTGGAAGGGGGAGGGACATTGAAAACCACTTGTTTTACTAACAGATCGTTTGAAAAATGCTCACGAGGAGAAAATAACGCAACTTGTTAAAGTCAACCCAGTTTCTTAATGGTCAATTCAATGCTAATTGTCCTTAATGTTAGATATGATTACATCAGATTCAACTTTGTCATTGCACAGAGTACAGGTACTAGCACAACCAAATGTAATATATAAACTAACCCAAGGGGTGCAAATGGTAGTACAGATATAAAACAGTAAAATTGTGTACAGTACTTTTGAATGTAGACAGTGTAAATAGTTGATGAAGGTGCAGATTTTAACCTGCAAATAGAAGTGTGAGGTGCATACAGATGAGTTGTTAGATGATTTGGATATCTTTATTGTAACAGTCATGACAATATTCAGCCAACTTTAGCCACCACTAGCTACAAGTTGAAGTAATCATTGAAAGTAATTAGGGGTGTGAGCATAAGAAGGAAAACAATCACACGGGGGGTATGGGGCCAGTAGGATAATAATAAAAATGTACAAACTCACTACTGTGCAAGTCGCTCTGGATAGCCATGTACACTATACTGAATTTCGTTTTCTTTTTATACCAAACCGAAAAATATCTACAGACGAAACCGGAATGAGCAGGTTAATTTTTAAAGAAGCCCAACCACCTTTAAGTAAAATCAAATCATTTGATTTCAGATGGTTTAGCTAAAGCAGGCTGAGGTTTGTAATGGTTCTTTAAGGAAAGCGGAATAATCAATTACGGTTTGTCTTCGCCCAGAGACTACTTGCAGGATGAGCAACCGTCAAACGTATAGATGTTTTTTATTGTACTACTTCTATATAACCTGCCTGCGATGGAATCAAAATGTTAATGCGAAAATTGACATATTCCTTAAGACAGAATGTAAAAATGCAATGACCCCCCAAAAGACAGACCTGGTTACACTACTGAAATGGCACTTAATGGGTGGGACGGCACTTCTGTGTAAGTCTCTTTTTTAGATTAGCCGGGACATAGTAAGGATGCAACAATTCAACCACTCACATAGATGAGGCCAGAGTAGTAGCGATCCTTGAGGTTGTGAAGCACTGAGGCCTCGTTCAGACAGGTGAGCTCTGCCATGTCTTCCACCTTGCTGAACTTGGGCGGGTTCATCTTCTGGATGTCATCCTTGTTGACCATAGCCTTCTTGCCATTCTCTGCAAGCTCCACCAGCACCTCCTCGCCTCGTTCCTCTTTTATGCTGGCTGCCTCAAAGCCATGACGTTCTGAGGGGATCCACACCAATTTCTTAGCTGTCCAGTCGGCCTGCGTGGCTGGGTTATAGACCACAGCACGATCCACAAACAGGTACCGCTCAGGGTCCTCCTGCCCACTGCGATGAGCCATTTTGGGGGTACCAGAGCAATGGTGCCACCTGGGAGAGGCAGAGATCAGTGTTTGTCTTTAAATGTAATGCACACTCAGACATGGCCAGGGACTATCTTGAGCAGAACCAAACAGGACGCACTTGAACTGATGCCAACAATTAAAAGCTTTAACAAAAATCTTCTCTGAATTCAGGATGTTTCAATAGAATTTACCATTAGCCAGCTCTGCAAACTTTGTATGTAAAAATATGGTTGGTAGCCTGTATATTTACCGAAATACATAGCTGTGCAATGCAACCTGCCTTAATGATAAGTAGGCCACATTCAGAATTACTGTTGGATAAGCCGACCTTTCAACACCTATGGGGCGGGTGCTCGCCACCACCATCATCAAAAGACCATATGAGAGAATATCTTAAGGAAGAATGGTGTTCCATCCCTCAAGTTGAGGTCCAGAGACTCAGAGGGTTAGGTTCATGCCAAGGCGCATTGAATCTTTCCTGGCGACTAGAGGTGGCCTAACACACTACTGAGACACTTCATGTTAGTTCCTTTACTTATGTAAATCATCTGTGCCATGTGTAACGACTGCAATGGCAAGTTGCTTTTTGAAGCCTACATATTTTGGTCTGCGACAATCGTACTTTTATATGATAACGTTTGCAAAGCTGGCTTTTGGCACATAATGTTGGAATACACTGAGGTCATACAAGAATCCTTTGCAATATTTATAAAATACAGAGTAGACCAGAAGTTCGTTCATCCACATATAAGTATGCAGTCAAACATAGAAAGCAACGGCAGATTTTCCTAATTTAGATTTAGGTTACCATAGCCTACAGTGTCCAAACACTTCCAGAAAATGTTTCAAAAATAACATATATAGGGGGTCGTCCTGGATTTAACACCATAGGCTTACCCGAGACCGTAAATATTAGAAAAACACTAAATATTAGAAAAACACTACTGTATACATTTGGCATTGCGGGTTTGGTTAACCAAAGTATACCCGTTTTGCTATTTTCACCTGTCATGAATACAGCGTTTCAAAAAACAGGTATGCAAGCTAGACCGACTCGCCCCATTCTAGCGCGTTTTAAGAACGGGCGTAACTGTGCTGTGAATTGCACAGGACGCTATTCTCACATCCGTGCCATAAATTACAATGAACATAGACAATAACCAGTCATTAATTTGATCAGCAGGTCCCCTATTATAAATAACTGGAAATGTATTCATATAACTTACAAGCTCCTAATGACAGAAATCTAACATCATTGAGATGGACTGCTCAGGGAGACATTTCGGTGTAACGTTAACATATTCATTGAAAATGTATTCTGTTTAATTATTCAATATGCATAACACAACATACGACATTAACATATTTTAATTCAACTTTCATTTAGATAATAGCCTATCCAGACCTGAACATAAAGTATCAACTTCATAGAGAAGTTTCCAAGTGACCTCCATCGCCGCGCAGTGTTAGACCGTCGAACCGTGAAGTGCTGCTGTGTCCATGGAGAATAAACGCAGTCCTAAAAGAGCTGGTGACTTACCTGGTGCGGTGAGTAGAATCGAAGGCAACTGTTGACACGAATAGACTGGTGTTCTTTTTTAATTATACTTCATGCAACAACAGAATTGACATTCAGTCATCTATCTCGGAATTGGTATGCACCAAAGACACTGCTCTACAGTGGATCCCTTGCTCCACGAACAGACCTAACCGCAGTTACTCCCGCCTACGAGGGGTTGTTCAGACAGATGACCAAATCAGCTCCCCCGAATTCAATACATCACTGTGACGTTTTTCTTGGGAGTTTTTTTTCCGATAATGTCCTGAGCATAGACGTCCAGCCAATGACATAAAACTGCCATTTTTATTTTGAGGCCACGAGGTTTGTTGTTTTAAGTCGCTCCATTTGCACACACCCCCTAAATGCGGTAAAACACATTTATTATCACGCTGCTGACTTTAGTTCTCTGGTTTCACCTCTAACTGGCTACATGTGTAATCTCCAGAGGAATACTTTCTGGTCCATTATTCCACCTTTCCATGACAACGATTTTATTCGACCGAAGAAAACAAAACATTCCTCCACCTAACGCAACGACCTGTTCTATCAGTCAAGATTGTTGTGCTAGATGTTGCAACATGATCTAGTGTTTTGTGTATAGTATTATCTATTAGATAGTAAGAATACTAAAATAGTCTGTTATTTGTTCGCTCACCTACGAGTCAGTTCGTTTAAAAAATTGTTTTACCGCTATTACAGTTACATTACTTTAATCTCGCATGCACCGCTAATACACACCTACTTTCAAAACGTGTCATATTACGTTACCCAATCAGGATTTCGTCAGCATAATACTTAATTGTGAACATGAACAGAACTAAGTGAAAAGTCTTGACTAAGCATTTTATTACAAATGGAAATATAGCAATTAGTAAAATCATCTGTGACAAATAACTTGCCTATGAGAAGGTTGTTTCAAGAAAGCATTTGGTATTGTCACAGAGGATTTTCATCAAGGAGACAAAATGGCACAGCATCTGATAATATATACAGTTTTGTATTTCCATTGGTCCTTTATCGTCCTCCTCTCCATGCTGCACCTCCACGATTTTTTCCTCCTCTTCCTCCTCCTCCTCCTCCTCCTCCTCCTCCTCCTCCTCCTCCTCTACCACCACCACCAGCCCCTCCTCTAACTTTCTTTCTCACACCACTGGACTGTTCCGTGTCATCCCCCTCTTCTCCTCTTGGTCTTTTCCTCTTTTCTGCATGTTCTTTCATTTCCTAAATAAAGCAGTGGGAACGAGGTTATTGTGACTGCCCTTAAAGGTATTACAATAGATTACACCATTATAAAGAAGTAAATCCAGCTTGTGACGTACTATTCTGGCAAATCGCTGGGCCTCGCTCACTCTCTCAACCAGCATCATCACTTCCTCCTCATGTGTAGGGAAGGCCGGCAGCTTCTTGCCGATCAGAGTTTCAATTCGCTGAAAAAGCTCGACATCATACCTGAGAGAGATCAATATGTAAATAAAAAATAAAAACCATTGGATGAAGTAACCAGTTTGAATGAGACTGGTTGAGTGAGCATAAAGTTTACTTACTGTGTTACAAATGTGATGGATTTTCCAGATCGTCCTGCTCTGGCCGTTCGCCCCACTCTGTGGATGTAGTCCTAAGAGCAAACACACATGATAAAACGGCACTACACATGACCATGTTTGACCCTGTTTTGTGCTACGATTAGAGAGACTTAAGAAATACCCACACAAGCAATACCTTTGAATGAGTGGGGATGTCATAGTTAATAACACAGTCAACATGTGGAATGTCGAGTCCTCTTGACGCTACATCAGTTGCCAGCAGGACTGAGCGCGACTTGGACTTAAACTTGTTGAGCGATCCAAGACGTTTATTCTGTCCAACAGAGAAAGACGAATGTAGCAATCATCTCAATCATTATATTATGTTTTCAATCTACTGGAAATTAAAATCATACAAAATCATGTAATGTGAGAGCACCTAACCAAGGAATTTTTTTTGATGAAACATTAGCTAGTGGCAGGTAAAGAACCAATACACAAGGTAAAGAATCAAATGTAAAGAACCAATACACACCAAAGTAAGTTCTCATCAACCAAGTAAAAATACATAAAACCAAAAAATACTGTAGTTAGAAAGCAGTTACACATAGCAGTTTGTTCTTCACATTCCTCTCTTCACCAAACTCACAGAAAGAATGGTAACCAAACACTGTACATTCATGACAGACACTGGGCAATGTTTATCTCAGCTAAACCTCTTGACTTTAAATCCTAATTAAAACCTACTCAATAGATATTATGTTCCCAAAAATGCCTTCGGGAATTGTTTCAGGTCCAAAGCAGTAGCCATTTATGAGAACAAAAGCAATTTCACTGTTCTTTCCAGTATATCATACAGCTTGATGATCCAAAGCAGATACCCTTGTGCCATTCACTGGTCACACCTGTTGTAGTGAGTAGGTTAGTAGATTAATGTACATTGATAAGGTTTGGGTACCTGACTCATCTGCCCATGTAATGGGATGGCAGTGATGCCGAGGTTTCGGAGCAGCAGCGCCACCCGCTGGGCATTATTGCATGTGCTGCAAAAGATCATGAAGGAGTTTCCCGCCAGTTCATTCAGAATTGACACTAGATAACAGTCCTGGAGAAAGAGAGAGTCCTTACAGTCCAAATCTAACCATACATAGTTTATGACCTCTCCTTGGATAATTACTGGTATACTATTAGAACATCAATAAAATGCCAAGTACCTTGTACTTCGAGGGAATGAACACATAGAACTGCTGAAGTTTCTCAACGGTCGAGTACTTTGTGTTGACTGCACATTTAACGGGATCCTTGAGGGCTGCTCTCTGTAGCTTGGCGACCTTGGCAAGCATACAGGGGAAAAAAGTGTTAGAGGCAGGGCAGGTGTTACAGCTATTCAAGCATGCCAAACACAGTTCATCAAGGTCTGGTTGAGCAGTTCATTTCCAAAATGTTGTTAGATAGGGACTGGAACCAAAGTAGCTAATTCAGAGATTACTTTGCTGATTATTATCCAAAACAATGACCTAAAAATAAAAAGTTTAAACATATGTAGCAAGACTTCTAAACATGTTGATAATTGCAGAGCTAGTCTAGTCTAAAAAAAAAACTCACTAAAGAATCTGCATTGACAATTTCCCCAAGTAGGGAGGTCTATTTGAGATCTCTGCGGTAATGGATACCTTTTTGGTCATGGTTGCAGAGAACAGAAATGTGTGTCTGTCTCTAGGAATAACCTTCAGGATCTTGTCCACCTCAGCCTCAAAGTCCATGTTGAGGATTCTGTCTGCCTCGTCCATCACCAGGAACTTCAGTGCTCGCAGTGAGAAACCTTTGGTGTTCTCAAGGTGGTCAATCAACCGCCCAGGGGTGGCTTTTATAACACACAGATTAAATACTTAGTTGTTAATATACAAACAGCAATGCATTTTATATAGAGACTCCAAAATGCAACTGAAAATGACTGGTTCTTTTCATTTATTCTCTCACCAATGACAACGTGAGGTTTCTTGGCCAGGACCATGGACTGTGACATCATATCAATTCCTCCTACTATAACAGCTGAAACAGAAAACAGATAATGGCGCATCCGTCACATACACTGGATGTACTTCAAATGTTCCCAGTCTCATGACATCCCCTGTTCTTCCTAACGTACCGGTTTTGACTCCGATGCTGGAGCCCAGGGCTTCAAACTGCTCAGCGATTTGGAAAGCCAGCTCTCTAGTGGGGGTGAGTATAAGTGTGTGTAGTCTCTGTGCGGAGGCGAGGAGGGACTGCAGTATGGGAAGAGCAAATGCACCTGTCTTCCCCGAGCCAGTCTCTGCCAAACCAATCACATCCTTTCCTGGAATATGAGGGAAAAGGCATGGGTAGTATACAGATGTGACCTTACACGACCTCCTCCTCCTTCAACATACCTTGTAAGGCTACAGGTATGGCCTCCACCTGGATTTTTGTAGGACTCTTCCATCCCAACTGCTCACAGGCTTCACATAGCACTTCAGTTACACCCTGTGAAGCAACCAGATCAGCGCTTGACATTAACTTTTTGGCTCACCAGCCACTGTGACTAGTGGTTTTCCAAAGTTACTAGCCACTCACCATTTTCACTAGCCCCAATTCTGTTGTTGGGAAATTACGTTTCATTTGATTAAAGGTGACTATGACATGCTACATCGTAGTCTACCTTGTTCATGCTGTCGATCCCTGGCATGCAAGGCAATAGGCCAAACACAAATGGACCAGAACCAAACACTGTATGCAGGTAGTGCTCATGGGAGTTGTAGAGACGTAGCTCGTAGAGTCACTGTCATTGCAATGACTTTATTTTTTCAAATATCTTTTGAGAAGACTAAAATGATATATATATATATATAGATAGATAGATAGATATCTCTTTAATGTCCTCCCTAATAGCAACAAAAATATACAAGCTAAATATTTATTCTTAACACAGGCCTATAAACATGTTACAATTTGAAGAAATATAAAATCAGTCATCAGCTTTATAATTAATCGCAGTCAATATTACTGTTGCCTATTTCGTTGTTATGTTACGTTCTTTTTAATATAGACGTGCAAAAAAACTTAACAGAGCTGTACCTATAATACAGCTATGTCACTTTATTTTTCCCCCCATCATTGCCTTGGAGTCACACGTTTTTTTTCCGGTTGCACTAGACTCTGCTGTAGTCGCTGATCCATCGTTTTCATGCTCATATTTGTATATTGTCAGTGTATTAAATATGTAAATTGCATATATAGCCTAAAGGTTTTGTGGTGAGAGTACAAGTAAATAAATGTAATGCGACTTGAATGTAATTTGAGGTTATTACGTTTTAATGAAATATTTTGCTTGGGTGCAAAAAAACAACTAGTTGGTCGACGATATACACGGCGACCGATGTTGATCAATTTGTCAAAGAACGGAACATTTACAAAGAAAACGTTTTGTTTAGCAGATTTAGTTATTACCTTACACCACGATCACCACTCGGTGAAAACACGTTCCCTACCCAAACTACATTATAACACGTTATAACTACGAAGTTAGCGAGCTAGTTCACCTGGAAGCTGGCGAGCTAAATTCAACACAAAAATAGTTACTGACCAGATCCTTAAATGTCTTTACTGCCGCATCATTTGGCTCATCGTTTTCAGGGATATTAACATTACTGTTGTCACTAAGACCACTAGAACCTTCGAGTGCTTCATCCTTGAATTCGTCCGTTTCTGTATCAACAATTTTATCCGAGTCGTCCGCCATGCTTGTTGCCAACGTGCTGTGATCTAAAGTGCGCAAGTACGGAAACGACGTCACGGTTTGTAAAGAAGTATGTTGCCATGCGTAGGTAATAGACGATCGCTTGGGGTGGGTATACAGGTGCTGGTCATATAATTAGAATATCATTAAAAAGTTGATTTATTTCAGTAATTTCATTCAAAATATGAAACTTGCATAATGTATACAGTCATTTCACACTGACTGATATATTTCAAGTGTTCCTTCCTTTTCATTTTGATGATTATAACTGGCAACTGATGAAATCCCCCAAAATCAGTATCTCAGAAAATTTGAATATTACTTAGGACCAATACAAAAAATATATTTTTTGAAATGTTGGCCAACTGAAAAGTATGAACATGAAAAGTATGAGCATGTACAGCACTCAATACTTAGTTGGGGCCCCTTTTGCCTGAATTACTGCAGCAATGTGGCGAGGCATGGAGTCGATCAGTCTGTGGAACTGCTCAGGTGTTATGAGAGGCTAGGTTGCTCTGATAGTGGCCTTCAGCTCTTCTGCATTGTTGGGTCTGGCGTATCGCATCTTCCTCTTCACGATACCCCATAGATTTTCTATAGGGTTATGGTCAGGCGAGTTTGCTGGCCAATTAAGAACAGGGATACCATGGTCCTTAAACCAGGTACTGGTAGCTTTGGCACTGTGTGCAGACTTCAAGCAATGTGGATTCTGTGCCTCTCCTCTCTTCCTCCAGACTCTGGGACCTTGATTTCCAAAGGAAATGCAAAATGTACTTTAATCAGAGAACCTAACTTTGGACCACTCAGCAGCAGTCCAGTCCTTTTTGTCTTTAGCCCAGGCGAGACGCTTCTGACGCTGTGTCCTTGTTCAAGAGTGGCTTGACACAAGGAATGTGACAGCTGAAACCCATGTCTTGCATACGTCTGTGCGTGGTGTTTCTTGAAGCACTGACTCAAGCTGCAGTCCACTCTTTGTGAATCTCCCCCACATTTTTGAATGGGTTTTGTTTCACAATCCTCTCCAGGGTGCGGTTATTCCTATTGCTTGTACACATCTTTTCCTTCCCTTCGCTTCTCTATTAATGTGCTTGGACACAGAGCTCTGTGAACAGCCGGCCTCTTTAGCAATGACCTTTCGTGTCTTGCCCTCCATGTGCAAGGTGTTAATGGTCATCTTTTGGACAGCTGTCAAGTCAGCAGTCTTCCCCATGATTGTGTAGCCTACAGAACTAAACTGAGAGACCATTTAAAGGCCTCTGCAGGTGTTTTGAGTTAATTAGCTGATTAGTGTGGCACCAGGTATTTTCAATATTGAACCTTTTTACAATATTCACATTTTCTGAGATACTGATTTTGGGGTTTTCATTAGTTGTCAGTTATAATCATCAAAATGAAAAGGAATGAACACTTGAAATATATCAGTCTGTGTGGAATGACTGTATACATTATACAAGTATTACTTTTTGAATGGAATTACTGATATAAACTTTTTGATGATATTCTAATTATGTGACCTGCACCTGTAGTAAAATATAGTTATGGTTTTCAGTCACGTGGTTGATCTGACAGCCTGGCGGGCAAAACACTGTTGTTTCTATGGAGCTATTGCTAAATCCGGTCGAATTGTCAACTTTTACATCCCACGAGAGTTTAGATCACTTCACAAAACAAGAAAACAAATATATGCAAACACAGTGCAAGTATTTGGCACTTGTGACCCATATACAGAACCCGCTGTGTTATTTATATCGTTAAAAACATCGAAAATTGAGCTGAACATCGGGGATGTGTACATATACCTTGTGTGGAAAATCCATTCCCAGACTACACTACTGACAAAATTAAAGCGTGCCAAAGTACACACCACTATCTGTACTGTCGATCAGGTTGGTTCAATTAAGCCGTTTTTTGGGAGGTATTATTTATTGTTAAAGCGAAGTTTAGTGCAAATTGCGGTGGTTTTATGAATGGTCAGTGGAACGTAGTGCAGCCTGTAAAATACAAAATATTGTCACAAATGTACTGGTTATAATATAATCGTTTCCCGAATGTCAGGTAAACCATTCCTACTGTTTAAATGACCCACTGTTGACAGCCTGGGTTGCTGTGGAGAAGGTTGGATTGGTGCGTTTCTCCTGTATTCACTTTATTTACTTAGCTAACGCTATGTTTAACAAGAGGGGTTTAGCTAGCTTAACTAGCGTTAGGCCATTGGAGTTGGTTGTAGCGGTTCAGACGAAAACGGATCATGTCATTCATTACAATGATTACATGTTGATATGATGGCAATTACAGTATATGTGCGGTTGGCGCATCCAATGGAACTGCAACTAACTGCCATTTTGAAGTATAACTAGTAAAAGTGGTCCAGTTGTCGATTGTGTGCAACCGAAGGCGACTTTGTTTTGCTCGTCTATTGGGGGTTCCCAAATGCGGTGACGACACGTGAAATCTATTAATACCACGGGTAGATCTGTTCTTTGACACAACCAGGGAGCAAACTCCGAGGCTGAAAAATGACGCAATTCATCGAATGCTCCTTTTTGTAGCCAGACTCAAGTGGCCAATCTCCAAAGGTCTCTATGGCAAAATGACCAAGTTACCGAAGGGATGTCAACACAGCCACCCCGGCCGAAAATCAAACACACATTGCGGATACGGCCAACTGGTGTAAGGCGGCGCGTTTGCAGGCGAATTTGCGCCGGAACAGTGCATGTCCACTGATACAATTCATTTTCTATTAATAGCGTCAATGCGTGGTTGACGGTTGAATCAAGATTCTCCGGAAGGCAGCGTCTCCGTTTCAGCTGTCCCAGAAGCCATCTGGGGCAAGGCAGCGTGTTTTTTCTAGACGAATATTCAAGGATATGTAAACTTTTGATCAGGGGCATTTGGGTTATTTCTGTTATCATTAATATGTAAAAAGGAGCCAAACAAATATGTGATAATGGCTTCATATGATCAATTTTAATTAATGCCAATATATCACAATTTCTTCCAGGTTAAGCAAACCTATGGGCACAACTGTATGAAGGAGTACCTTTTGATTTATATAAAAAATGAGCTTTTCCACAATATTACAATTTCTTAAGATGCAGCTGTATGTACTTCATCATCATTAAGGCAGGCTCATGTTTTGTAGGGGAGTGTAAAATCTGCCGATTGGTGGCCAGTACAGTTTATTATTATTATTTATGTCAAACATTGAGGTGCAGAGCTATAGAAACGTTACTTAAAAAGCCAAAGAAAAATATTTGAGTTTAAGAATTTATTTAGTTGCAGGTCTAAACATTTCAGACAAGCATATGCACATTAGATTTTTTCTACACACAGCTGAACATTTCCCCCATTTTCTTAGAAATCCGTGACATTTCTACTTTCAACAAAATAAACAACAGTCAATAAAAAAAAGATAAACATTAGCTTTTAAACAAAGACTGAGCCAAATTACCACATCCATGTACATGAAGTTGGTAGGTAGGACATTGTAGTCATTTGGGAAAAGGAACCAGTATTTTGCGACTTCATTAAAACAAAGGTTTCCCAAACTCTGTCCTGGACCTTCTAAGGGTACATGTTTAGTTTTTGTGCCCTATCACTACAAAGTGGATTCAAATCAACTCATCATCCAGCTTTTATATTTTTTCTGTTAGCTATTTACGTCTACAACAAAAACTAGAATGTACACCCCTAAGAGGCACCAGGAGTGAGTTTGGAAAAGCGTGATGTAGGAGAACCAACAAGATTCTGAACAGAATACATTGTGTAGTGGAGGGTAAACATAGTTTACCCAATTTTCTTTTAGCTCAACAGTTTTCCTGTCAATTTATACCACTAAATCAATGAACAAAATCATCCAGCACCCGCACGATGGAACCACTAACACTTCACGACACTAGCTGTTCATTCTTTCTCAACCCTCCATGCCTTTTAAGCCACAGCCCTCGTTAGTCTCAGAGGAGTCCCTCCATCTCCCTCATGAAGGCCTCATACATCTGGTCCTTGGTCTTCATGTTGGGCTGAGAGACGGCACCCATCTGAACAGGGTTGGTCGACCCCATGGACTGCTGCTTCTGGCCTCCCATCCCTTCATCTCTCCTCCCTCCCTTATCAACAGACCCTCCTCCGCCCCCGGATCCCTTATCCCTGCGCACCCTCAGAGCCGTGGGCACGAAGCGTGTAACCTCTGTCTTGGGGTTGATGATTTGGGGTTTGGCTGAGATGGTGGCCCCGCTGCTCGCCGGGCCAGCTGCCAGGTTGCTGCCTCCAGAAGAGATTGAGGTGATGTTGGCCCGCTTCTCAATGGTGGGCGCGTGGTGGTGGCCTGGAGGGTTGGTGCCTGACGGGGGGGCACTGGTCCCCGGCGGAGGTGGCATCTGCATTCCTGGGCGCATGGACATGGGCATGGAGGGAGGGGGCAGCATTGAGGTGTTTGGGTTGTTTTGGGAGCCCTCTTGGTTGGAGCCAGGCTTCTGGCGGTGGACAATGCTGGGTGGGGCGCTGAGGACATTTGAGTTAAGCGGCGGGGGGAAAAGAGAGAGGGGAGGGGCGAGCTGGCGTGGGGGTCCAGATCGTGGGGGAGGAGGCGGCATGCCTGAAGAAAGACAGAACAGAGGACATTATAAAGGCGATAATGCTTGTTTTTATTCTGAGCATCTTATCAAGTTGTTTTCATTGCAGTTCATTTAGATAGGTTAAAAACCATTTCCTAAAGCATGAGACATGGTGAAAACTATCAGAGTTTACGAGTGAGCCGCCAGAAACATCTTGGAGAAAAGTCCCCCCAACACCTGATGCTTCAACTGTGCCCCCGGTCCACAGACTATCAGCAAATTGTGTGGATGTACCAGGGAACAAGATAATTTTGCCTAAACTAAGATAGCGCAGATTCCAATTTGCACAAAATGAGTTAAACTGGGTCTGTCAGATAAAATTATTACAAACCAAAAAGAGATGCGCTCAAGAAGGCACTAGGAGATGCTGGAACATTCCAGAGGAAGGAGAAAGGACTAGCCCCACATCTACATACACGTCTCCCTACAGGGCCGATTCAGGCTGCTACAGAGGGGGACCGGAGTTCCCCGGGCAACACATCACCTACTAAACAATGACCGTTTTTTGTGCCCCTGCAGGCTTTTTATTGACAAAGATGAATAAAAGATGCTGATCGAGAAGCATCGAGATGAGACCCTGCAAGCGAGTAAAGCTGCCTGAGTTACTCTTTCTTTCTGTTGGGTGTTGTGTTAATAAATGACCCTCAGGCATGGCACTCTGCCTGTCTCATCCACTCTCAGCCAACGCACTACAAATGTCCGTAACACAATGCGGTGTCTAGTGAAACCCATATGATGAAAAGATTGCAAAGCCGCATTTTAAGTTTTCAAATGAGCCAATAAAAAAATGACAAACTTCCACAGTCTAAAAATACATAGCATTAAGGAAACCTAGTGTGGATTACTGAAGTAATATTTATCAAATTTTCTCATTAATATATTTAACATCCACAGGTAAACCTACCTGGGGGTACTGGGGGAGGCAGTCTGGGAGGAGGTCCCCGAGGTGGAGGGCCAGGAGGGAGGCCTGGAGGGGGGCCAGGGGGAGGGCCCGGTGGACGACCTGGTGGTGGACCGGGGGGCAGTAGCCGGGGCATCGGCCCCCTTGGACCACCCAACATTCCAGGCGGCCTCAAAAACGGTGGAGCACCTTAAAAGTTACAAACGACAACATCTTAAAGGCATATCACACTACTTCATTGCTAGAAAAAAAGTAATTTTACTACAAACATATCTTAACTATAAAACAAAACTAACCGGGTGGAGGACCAGGGGGCATGCCAGAGGGCGGACCAGGAGGTCTCATGGGAGGAGCTGGGGGTGGTCCTAGTGGTGGAGGACCAGTTCCAGGCGGGCCCTGCATGTGTAGAGGTGGTTGCTGTCCTCCCATTGGTCCAGAAGGTGGAGGCATGCGCTGACTGGGAATGAGATGGGATTGGTTGTCGCCTGGCGGCCCCCTATCCTCAATGTCCGAGTCCTCAGAGTCGGTATACTCCTCCTCAACTTCCTCTTCCTCCTCCTCATCTTCAGGGATGGACTGACCTGTAGATACATTTAAAGAGAGACAAAAAAATTCATGAAGAAATTACAATCCATGAGAAAAGAGATAACACCCTGGCATATACCGACCTCTTTAAAGGGTAAAGTACAGTGCTAGATTATATATTACAGTTGGGGTGTTGATGTCCCTATCACCAAGGGAGCACTATGAACTCTATCATAACATTTTTAATATATAGATACATAGAGCAGCAGTGAAATGTCCCTTTAATTATTGAAAATTCTGTCACCAATTCAATGATCCACCTGCATTCTTTGCCCTGCTGAAATGTGCTGGTGCCGTTGTGTGTAGACGGAAGGAGATACAGTACCTGCCATCCTAAGCATCATAGCTTGCAGAGGCGTGATGGCCTTTTTCTTCTTCACAATCCTCTTCTTCTTGTTCCTCTCTCTGGGTGCTGATGGGGGCAGGTCGGCAAACCGCACACTACGTCCTGTGAAACATACCACCCAACACACCGAGTCAGTCCACACTACCCCACGAAGCCATGCCGACCTGAGGAGGTCAACCCAACACATTTCAGGTGACCAGACAATCACGTGCAGGTGACCCTCTACCTGTATGTTTGTCACCGCGGTCGTCCTCGCGGCCCCTCTCCCTATCGCTATCCTGTCGCTCCACAAGCATCCTCCTGTCAACCTCTCTTGAGTCGTCCCGTTCTCCTTCGCTGTCCTCCTCAGAGTCACTATCGTCTTCCTCGCCATCATCCCCCTCTCCATCACTATCGCTGCCGCTGTCCCGCTCTTCTCCCAGGCCATCCATGGCTGTCTCCATGTCAGACGCCTGGTTGGACGGATCTGCTTTTAGGCCAGAGAAACGGGGGGAACAGATGAGAAGGTACAATGACAGAACTCCCTTCTGACTATAAACATGCAGCAGCGAGCCGTGTGGGAGTACCTGTGTCTGCTGTGAAATGGGCCCTGCGTGAGGCGTACAGAGCCAGGACCTGAGGGGGTGGAGGGCCAGGTGGGGGTCCGGGGGGTTTCCTGCCTGGAGGTAACCGAGGGACCCCCGCAACCGCTGCAGACATGGGGGCAGAGGAACTGAACGATCCCTTACTGAGAGAGAGAGAAAGAAAGAGTTAAAAGATACATTCTGGGAGTTTTGGCCACTGGTTGTAAATCTGGTGCAACAAAGCCAAACTGGGTCCCCAAAAATTGTCTGCATGGACGTGCCAATATGAGTCCCAGGTCATCAAAACCATTTGCTTTGTGACTTGGAATTTTAAGAGTTAACAAAGGTGCGCTATAATCAATATTACACATCCAGGACAAAATGGGAGGTATAAAAAATAAAGTAGCTCCTAGTGTTTAGAGGATTCATACTGAGACAGCACTTCACATCGCTGACTGCTCACCTAAAAGAGGAGCCCTTCTTTAGGATGGAAGGTGGCTGGGCCCCGGGCAGGGGGATGTCTTGGATCAGGATGCTAGAGGGCGCGTGGGGCATCTCTGGAAGCGGGATGCTATCCACCTCCACCAGTTCAGCATTCTAGTGGACAGAGTTTGAAAGAGAAGCGGTTAGTAGTACCACAAGGACCAGAGCACTGATGTCTTCAGAGACATTTATGTAATGATCTTTCTGTTTACATGTGCACTTCAAATATGTGCGTCAAGACAGCCTCCTCACCTTGACTGAGTCAAAATATAGTGACAGCTTGCCACGATTGCTCTCATAGTCCAGCTCCAGTTTGCGCAACTCCTTGTACGTTTCTGGGTTCTCCCGTTCATACAAACGCACAATGCGCTCAAATGTCTCCCGTAGTTTCTTCCTCTTGTCCCTCAGCACCTTCTCATTCAGTAGGGGCTGCTGAACAGGGTTGAACTCTGGCAAACGCGAAAGACAAACAGAGAAGAGCACAAACAGCTGTGACCAGGAGAAGAAAACTACTAGCATACATTTTTGGCCACACACAACAACCATGGCTCACCCATTTCATCCAGCTTCTCCATGTCTTTGATGATCTGCCTGGGATCCTTCATCTTCAGCACTGCTGCTCGGACCATCATCCTCTGCTTCTTGTTCTGTGAGGCAGCAAAGAGCAAAGCCATATGAAAACAGAACAGAGTCAAAAGACCCAGTCATTCACCCAGACAAGCCAAGTTCTCACCTTCTTCAGCTCCCTTTTCCTGGCCTCTTTCCCTGAAGAGGAAAAGACAGCATTAGGTTTGATGTAGTTACCTGACCTATGTATTATGAACCAGAACGCTGTAGCACTCGAGACATTACTGTGTTTTATGGCACAGGTACTGGACATCCAGAGCTTAGCAAACAATGTGTGGGCATTCATTTGTTTACACTGATGTGTTTGTGCATAAAACGTGAGTAGGACCTTTCAGAATCCTGCACTCTTATATCTAACATGGCGGTCCACTAAGAGAGGTCCCATCATTTAAACATACTCTCGCCTACTGATTGATTGATTTTCCTGATATAGATCATCAGACTGAACTTGTCACAGGAAAGTGTATGACCCAAGTGTTGAAGTGAATATCAATTCTACAGACCCTTACTGAAAATGTAGCTTTCGGAGTTATGGTTAGAATCTAGAAAACCACATCAGAACTTCTTTTTACCTTGAGATCTTGTTACCAACAAACAATAGAGCAGAGTTTGCCAATGAAAGAATCCAATATTTTATTGTAGTCATTCTCTGATCCTTTCTGATTCATCAGTAGGGATTACACAATGAAATTAAAAGCACTTGGGGCGACTAAGACTTCTACAGTTGAGCAGACAAATCAGAATAAAGGCAGAAAGAAGGATGTGACATATTGTTGTAAATATTACAATATTTGTGAAGAAAATAGGCCTACCCAGTAACCCAACTGCATATTATTAGTGATAGTTCAGAGTGCAAATCTGCACTTCCAGTTTAACCTTCAAACTACAGCAGCATACAGAAGGGCTGTACAGTGCTAGTTCTGAACTCCGGGGAAGTAAATAAGATTAGTTGCTTCAACTAAAAATTCAGGTCTGAATGAATCTATCCTGAATTGCAAAAATATATTGCGGTTTATGTTTGCCCAGTCACGTCTGAGCAGTTGGTGTCAAACGACAACTGTAGGAAGGACCTGCCAGGCTCTCTGAGTGAATGAGGCATGTTGACCTAATCTCTGCATTGGAATAAAATGACATAGCTCTAAATCATTCGCGAAATTTGATTATTTAGGTGTATTTCACAGCATCCGATAAGCTGGGTGCGTAAAGCTGATTTTGCAAAGGGTCTACGATACATGAAATGTACAACTCTTCAAATGTTGATCAATTGACACAGTGAATTATTTTCTTTAGTCAAGGACAGTCCTAAATGAATTATAGTGACCGTTTCAGTGTTGAACTAAAACAGGGACATGACATCAACACATCCGTGGCTGTGGTCTGCATACTGTTCTACCCTTTGTATTTCCAGTCTGTATCTTCAAAACACTGGCTGAGCTTAACCAAACCCCATGATCATACCACTGAAAAAACATTTCATTAGCAGGAAGACCTGGAGCACTTCCAGCTAAATGGGAGGGAATATACAACATTCAGTATAATGTGGTCGCTGTAAATGATATATTGTACACCACATACCATGCATCAGTAGTTTGAAAAGGCAAAATTACAAGCCAACAGTGAATTTGTACAGAAGAGCCCCACTACTACTTTCTTGTGGCCATTTAATCGCCACTTCCTACCTGCCAAAGGACAGGCTGCACCAACCACAAAAGTATGGTTAAATATAATTGCAATAATACTTTTTTCAGACATTACTTCACTCAGAAAAATTGCGAAGTAACTATGGTAATAGTCAGATGTTGAGGTTTAAGTTGGAAGTGATGTTTCGATGTGCAATTGTGGCAAGATTAACACAACTTACTGGCCTGGTCGGTGGGGTTCATGAACTTCCCACTCTTGGTGGAGGACGTTGAACGTCGCCCCATGGTGCCGGCACGTCTACTTCACCCTGACAGGGAATATAAGAAGTAATTATGGTCAGAGGAGATAAAGGTAGATTGATCACAGCCACATAGCAAAGACTTCCCACGCTAGAATATTTTCCTATAAATAATGTACATGTTAACAACAAAGGTCTTACTGAACAACATGAACACACATGATAAAGATGTCAAAGAATTTTATATGGAAGTACGACTGCATTGCATTAACTGCACACACCGAGATCAGGACAAAAACAACAAAACAGAACGAACGTACAGTACTGTCAGTGCAGTTGCTAGCTAACGTTAACAACAGGCAAAATGCTGCAATGTTGGCGAGTAAGCGAACTATAGATAATGCGAATACTCATCAATATAAATATATAAATGTAGTTATCAAACAAACTAGGACATGTAGTACCCACTGGTACGTCAACGAACAGACAGGTTTCACATCAGCATAACTAGCGTTAGCTAGCCCAGTCAGCTAGTTAGCTCGTAGAACATGTCGCTAAGAAAAAAGCGAAGTTGACTCTACCTTTATCCACGTGAATACTGTGTGCCTTTCCTGTCCCTTGTTTTCCAATCGGACAAATTATAAACTCGGAATTGCGTTTGTCTTTGTACAGGAATAATGTAATTGAGATGTCTTTGTAGAAATCTGACACAGAAACGTTCTGCTAGTTGATGCAGTCCGCCATGTTTTGATTGCCGCGAGCTCGGCCGGAAAGATCGGTTACCGGAAACGAGAAAAATTAGGCCAAAAGAAAATACATTTACCGCCCCACATGGCTAACCTAGTAACTGCGGTGCAGTGTAAATCAATTTAATCTGTTTTTATTCTATTTTTGCTAGGCTGTCTGTCGGTTACGAATATTGTACACTTCTCTGTTGAATTTTATTGCATGTTTCTAAAAAGGTTTACTACGTTTTTAGAAATTGCCAACTGGTGCAACTTTATTGAAAACTTAAATATCTTGTACCCTGGGTTTTAAACTCAAAGTAGACAGCCTCTAAATCCTACTTCCTCAGTCCTTGACAGACTCTAAATGCTACTTCCTCAGCCCTTGACAGACTAAGTCCCACTTCCTCAGCCCTTGAATGTCGTTTTATATCATCACATCCAAGTGTACTTACAAGTGCACCTGCCTAAGCAAGAGAGTGTGATGATGGTCTGTAGCTAACTTGCTACAAAGTTCACTAACTAGCCACGCACCCTACGAGGAGACTAGCACAGTAACGAGTAATTTAATGACAAAAAAGCCAAAAAAATTGCTTTAGACATAAGCCTAATGTTTGTATTGAATTGTGGGTGATATCAATCCAGCAAGAGAGCAAATTTGTTCACTTGACCCAAGGGCAGAGGAGGCAGATTCTGGAAAAAGACAGGGGCTTATTAAGATGGCAATCAAAACTACATCTGGTTTGATTGGGATTCCCCCAAAACAAAGTGGCTATTCCACTTAGTTTTTAGGGTCTGTCTACATTGTCCAACCATGTACCTCCTTCCCCTATGCCCAAAATAAAAATATGCAAGGGATATAAACACATGTACATATAGATTTGGAGCTCAACTGGCGCATTGATCAGATAGCAACATGGTTACTTTGTTTCTAAATATGATTGTGATTAATGTGTAACATTGAGAGTGTTGATACATGTTTTTTCATACATGATCAATGCCTGTGCCTTATTATGCTAATGATGGTGCTGATGATCAATCACAGTCTTAACCAGTCAAGCATGGACTTTGACTTACAGTGAGCTGCAGTAGTCCAGTTTTAGACTACAAGTGCCTAGATTAGTATCTATGCCACTTTCTTGTGAGGTCAGCCGATACTCTGAATATTGTCAGAACTGGTAAAGGAGAAATCAGTTGTCTGATATTCACATACCAATGACCGGAGAGGGCCTATGAGTATATGACGGATCTAAGTGTCTTGTGTGTTAAGAGATGAGGAGAACTGAGCCATAGGGCTCCAATTCTGAGAATCCATTTGAAGATTGAGATTTTTGGGTTGAGGAGATTGTTCTTAGAAAGATAGCAGTATAGTGGGTCAGAGACAACGTGCTCAGTTTGGAAAGGAAAGACAGAAAGAATAGTGATCTGTCATTTTTTTATATAAAAAATCTGCCCTCTCAACCTCATGGGGTTGAGAGGGCAGATTGTTTGTGTACCGGACATCATTAGTTGCAGGATTTACAATGGAAGGAGCAGGTTAGATGAGTTCTGTATGTTGGTGACCAACAGAGTGAATGAAGTACAGATGTGGTCAACCATCTTTTCAAAGTGGTCGATGAGGTCACCTGCTTGGAGGGAAGATGGAGGGGAGGAGATTGGTACACAGTTCCAATTCACAAAAATGAAGATGAAGATGACGATGTCTGCTTGTTTTGCGTGCTGACATTAACGCAGCTGGAATGGTTTTAAGGACCACGTGCAGCTCGAGGCGACGGTTTATTAGCACAAGCTTGGTTTTCACTGCTCAGGGTTGCACTCCCCCCTGTAATCTTAAAATAGACCCTGTTTTTTTTCTACACAACCATATGGTATGGATCTCAATGTTTCATGTGATATGAAAGTGAAGGAATGTATGTTTCTTGAACGAATTAAGAATAAGATATTTTGGTTACGATAGCCAGTGTTCCGTTGAAAAACTTACACATTCATGTCTGTTACTGGTCGGCCAGGGCCCACTGATTGTTATAATGTAAATGTTGTCTATAAGTATGGGGGCCGAGCATATATATTTTCAGGGGGCCCAGGTTTCCTGGTGACAGTCATGTACACATTCCTTGGCCCTTTAAAGTCACCATAAAGATTTTGAATTCACTTTGTGAATGACAACTGTCTCGTAAGTCATTGTAGTAACTTAGAAAACAACTCAAACATATTTGACATAATTACTTTACCTGGGTCTTACCTTGGGCCCTAAATGCTCATTCAGGTTCAGGTTCTATGAAAATATTCACGTACACAATATTATTATATGTGAAATAATGATGTGAAAGACACATTGCCATATGCCTTCATACATTTATTGAGCATACTGCACTTCAGACATTTACCAAATGCATCAATTGTTCTCTTGGTAACTTTTGTGTCCCTCATCTCTCTTGGTCTCCCTCTAACACCAAGTTCATTTTATACTCTGATTTGTCAAAACATTGCAATGATTGCAATCTAAAAGCTGTGCAGAATGGACACTGGTTAGTGAAGTGGGTAGACATTTAGTAGGGAATTTGGCCGTAGTATTCGGTGTAGGCAGCAATGATCCCAGCTGTGTCCATCAAGTTCTCACACCAGTAGTTAAGCTCACACACCTCCCTCAGACTGAGGCAAAAGAGAAGGAACAGGTGAAGAAAAAAATGAATTAAAGTTGATAATTAAAGACTATGCAAAGGCTTCAATACACAATGTTTCAGTTATTCAATTATTATAATTCAACACAAGATGTCATCTGGACATCTACGAAGTGTTTACACACAATTAATCTTAACTGAATTGATTAGATGCTTCTCATAAAAAAATGTATAGCAGCAAAATGTGCAATAAAATAAGCAGCACATTTTATTGTAAAAACATTATTCCCAATATTGTGAAAATAAAATTAACAAGTAAGAACTAATCCATTTGAATTACAAATACACAGACATGGTTCACACAAATCTTTGAGCTACTGAATATATCTTATGTCCAGATCAAAGTCAGCAATTATATCCTACACAGAATCACAGTTGGATCTATTTGCCGCCACTGGTTTGTATGAAAACATCAGTTTGTGCGATGACAAAGGGAACAACAGTCAAATACTTTACCTTTCTAGCTGAATCAGGGACAAGTCTGCAAGTGGAGTAGCTCTTTTCTGTCTCACCAAAGTAGAGGCCAGGTCCTTCTTGACAAACATACCTGGAGAGTTCATAGAGTTTTCACATTTTCATTCTATGATTGGTAATCTAGATAACAGTATATACAGTCAGACCAGTGACATTTTGTCACCAGTTATCCTACTGAGGCTCTTACCCACTCTCTTCTCACTAGATAGCTGTGAAGCAGTAGAGGAAGAGGAATCTGTGTAGACAGCAAACAGTTTAAATTGTTACTATGCATATCAATCTGAAAAATAAGTGTGTTTCAAATAAATCAAATAAATTCGTTTTATCATTTATTTGACTATTTTCTCTTAAAAGTCCTACCAAATATTGCACAGATGCAATAAGTTGACAAATGCTGTCTCTTGGTTCTTACCTCCTGTAGAGAGAGACACACATGCCATAGCACAGAACACAAAGAGGACAACCATCTTCATTTCTCTCCTTGCTGATGGGTTACGACCAACAAGTATAAAATGACTGGCTTCTGTCTCTCATCTGTGCATGAACACGCAGTTTATAGTTGTGGCCCTCAAAATGGCTTGAGTTTGTGATTGGTTGAGGAATCATGTATCATACACCCACAAGCAATAACCAATGTACAGTACACACACACACACACACACACACACACACACCACACACACACACAATCACACACACACACAGAATTCTGACCTAAAAAAACTGCTGCTACACAATCTACATTTATGATTCGTATTTTGTTAGATCACATCAAACTTGGTTGGATTTTTAGTTTTTACTCTTCAGGATTTACAAAAACAGCATCTCACCTGTTACTCCCACCTGTTGTAAAAGCTTAGTGTTTATATGTTGATAAAATCCACCAATTGACTTCAAATCTGCAGTAGCAACAGACAACCTCAAGAGGGCAGAGTTTTACAGCAGGTCCACCAAACATCCTCTTCAAGACACAAAAAAACATTGAACTAAGAGAAACTGACATTCCTCATTATGTGACAGAATTCAAACCAGTGCTTTTGCTCTAAAAACAGCATCTGACAAAAGGGATTTATTTCATAAACAAACAGAAATCAGCACACAAAAGTGTTTGAGGAATTGCAGTGTTCAAGCATGTGTGCATGTGTTTTAGTTTATAGTGTATTTGTTTATGATACACATATTACGGTACACCCAGTACCTGTATGGTGCATCGATATGCATATTAAAACAATAAAAACACAGCAGTGGACCATCTACTGATGAACAGAATTTTTGTCTGTGTTCCATTGCATTATCTATTATTCTACTCTGATTGTACTCATTCTTGTAACACTAAAATCAAGGCAGAACACATTCACTGGGAGAATGGAGGACATATATAATGTCCTTAATAATAAATTAACTAGAATTAACCGAAATAAAAAACAGAACTTTTTCCATTAGTACCACAGATTCCCACTGGGATTTTATTCATGACTCATGACTACCATGGCCGAGGTAGGATATTACTTTGTGTTCATGAGCCACTCCACTATTGCTTTGGATGTCTGCTTGGTCTTACTGTTTTAAGGATGATTCTCTTAGTATCTTGTAGAATTTTCCAGTATTTTGGTCCATCCACTCTTCCTTCAATTTTAACAAGTTGCCCAGCCCCTGCTGATGTAAAGACTCCCCACGGCATGATGCTGCCAGCATACTTAAATTCTTCCTGGAAAAGTCCAGACATACTTTGAGATGGCACTTTTGAGTTTGAATTCTTTCTTGTCACCCTCCTATACCGGCCATTGGTATGCATAGTTTAGTGCATCACCACTCCACTCCCAGCCATTGGACACTGTAGCATCTTGAAAGTGATTGTTGGCCTCACTGTGGTTTCTCTCATATGTCTCATTTGTGTTTGAGCACTGGGTTTTCTAGACAGTGCCTGGGTGGTGTGATGAAGCTTCATGATTATAGAGCTTTCTGTGTTTAGTTCAATACGCAAACACTTGCATATTATTTTGTACCAATTACCTAATCTCTGCTTTGTACAACTTTATCTTTACCTTCTGTAGAATGATCTTTGGTCTTCACTTTCAACAGATTCACTGCCTGACCAATAATCCTTGTGGCCTTGTTAGGTTATTTTTTACAAGCTTCCATAACACACTGATAGTACAAAAATATACTGAGGGAAAAGTATTTTGTAGGTTTTAAGTAGCTTATTGTTTCTGGAAACCGTTAGAATACAGTCTTATATAAAGGCCTTTACCTTAATAGAAATTTCCTTCAGAAATGTGTTCTATCTGTTTCTTGCCACATCTGACTTTTGGGCAGCTACTGCAGTCTTGACAATGTAGGGTGTAATTTCAGAGTCTATGTTGGTCATTGTTGTCACTGCTCCATGCAGAGACAAAGTTCACATCTATCCTAGCAGAGCCTTAATTATAAACATTTTGGTTCTGCGGCATCACAAAAAAATACACGTGATTGTCCTTTTGCGAGTGTGCCATGGTCAGATCCACTGTCCTGCACTTCACTGTTTTTCTCATTTTCTACAGACTGACAGTCGCTGTACGCGGATAACCTCTAGTTCTTAAATGTGCAACGATATGCTTGTTGTTTACTTGCTACTTTGTGTAGAATACCTGCAACTGAATTTGTTCAGTCGATACGCTCCCATTGACAAAGGTTGAAAACATAAATAATATACAATATCTTCTATATACATTCCAAATGTGTAAGATGAAGCAATACAAACCAGATAATGGGAAAATAAACAAATGGAAACAGACTTTCAGTGTCATTTGAACTTGGATGTTATGAACAGGTGCAGTCTGTCTAAAATATTACTTGTTTTGTTTTTAATTGCTACCATACTGCATTTTTCCACTCTTTGTCACCACACAAATCCGACCAGAACAGCTATAAGCGGTCACATACCTGCCCTGAATAAATCTCTACCAGTAGAAATTTAATAACAAGTGGAAGTAAATTATTTGTAATTTCAGAGCCCACAAGTATGGTTTCTCAACCTTCCTACTTATCATGACACTATAGAATGTCGACAGTAAATATAAAGAACTCTTCAAAAACACTTGGATGCATATGAAGTGGGGGTGTGAGACCAAGACTATTGTTTTAGCGGGGATGGAAATAGGAAAAATAGAACTTGATGTGACTTGCGAAATTGCACAACTAAAAGACATCTTCACAAACACATACTTCAAAAAAAGCCTTTATTGCATGAAGGTGTGGTGATTTTGAGTTGGCTAAAGTTACATATGTGGCACTTTATTTTCTACGTATAAATGAGCAAGAATACTTGGAAAGTGTTATTCTCTATGTGTTATATATTGTCTGATCTGTAAAATATTTTTTATATTGCTAAAAGGACAGTTCACCCAAATTACATAATTGTACTATGTAACATTTATTTTGTTTCAATTTACCATTGTTTCCCAACTGCTAACTTTACAACCTAAATCCCATTTATTTACAGCCAAAATCCCATGTATTAAGCTCAGTTGAACTTCACAATCAATTTCTGATAAAGTTGGACGTTTTGTATATTATGTTTGAAATATGCTAATAGTGGTCTTGGATGAAATTTGTGCTACAACTAGTAGCGTTTGGATTCAGTGCCAGGGAACTGAACCAAAGTGCAAAGAGAACTGTCAAACAATATCTATGGATTCCTTGCACAGCGATGACACCAAAGAGCTCTTTAGTACATTGGGAGAATTTTCCCTTGAAAGTTTTAGCTAATTATGAACACTAATAATGTATTGATACTTATTAACTCATTTAATTTTTCAAACTCTTTTCTCAGTTGACCAACACACTTTTAAGATAGTGCGTGTTCATTGAACATTTAGTCAAATCATTTATAGCAGGCATAATTGCGATAATAGGGCAGACAGCGAATTAGATTCTACGGGGGTCCATCTGGCCTGGACTCCTGGTGCCAAAATATCTCTTGTAGGCCTGTTGAGAACCAACTTGATAGGCATATGAGCGGCAGGGATAGTAGTCCTCACAGGTCTCTGAGCGCATCTCTGCTGGAGATTTCCTCACACTGAAATTGACACAATCACAAGTCAGTTAGAATAACAATCACCCACAATGAAAGACCAATAAACATAAAACACACAGACCAGTGGCTCGTGTACTGAGTTGCATTCACATCATAAATGAATGAAATCATTTATTTTACGCAAAATGCATCTGATTTTACAAATACATTGTTTATGTGTTTAATAACATAAACATATGTTATGCGCGTGTGTGTGTATATAGGTGTGTGTCTGTGTGTGTGTGTGTGTATATAGGTGTGTGTGCATCTGTGTGTGTGTGTGTGT
>JACXGJ010005979.1:0-36538 GCA_016801105.1 Esox niger | reverse complement strand
CCTGCTGCTGCTGCTACTACTACTACTACTACACCTGCTGCTACTACTTCTACTGCTGTTACACCTGCTGCTGCAGCTGCTGCTAAAACCTCTTGAAGGAAGGCAAAGTCAGTTACCATAGACTGACTTTTAAAATACAGTATCATGTCACTATCCTTACCTCTAAGGGTATAGCCCCCGTTCCACACATGGGATCAAGTATAACATCAGATGCCTGAGGCTTACAGAGCCTATGCAACGGAAACAGATCAGATGTCAGCCCAAATAGGCATTTACACACTTCATATGAAGCACTACTATTAATACTACTGTGTCAATTTTGTGTATATTAATATGAAATCACAGAAGAGGGTTACTGTAAGTGTTAAAGCTTAACGGTTCTGAGTGTGAATGGAGGGTGTGCAGGAGACCTGAGCATTCCATAGCACAGAGTAGAGCGCAGTGTAGTGGGTCCAAAGTGGGTGATGTTTCTCCTGTGGAGACTCTCCTCTGTCAGGGCAATGCCAATCACCACCTCAGTGTTATGGATGTTTAGCAGAACCTGGCAACACAAGGACAATGTTTTGGAAATCAGGTCACCGGACAGGATAAGTTCATGTCAAATCGGATTTGGGAATTTTGATTGAAAATATTTGTACTCAGAACAGTTATTCTTTCCTTGTTTTTCTTGTAACCTGATCAATACTGTCACACAGGCCATAATATAATGTTGCGTTTACCTCAATGTCAAACTTGGTCATATCTGCCTTCCACTGGAAGTGTTCTTGCACTGCCCCACCAAAGTCTCTAGCAGCCTCATTGGAGGAGAAGCTGTGCTTGTCTCCTGCTCTGCTGCACGTCACACGGAACTTTAGCACTTTTTCTCCAGGGTCTTGCCCCGGCGCCCCCTGCTGTTCACCCAAGACTTCCAGGTCAGGCGAACTGACACCCCCAGACCCCTCACCCTGGTCTGGAGTAACTGCCTCTAGCTCTAGCTCCACTTCCTGCATGTTGAGAGTCTCTACGGTGTCAATGGCATCCGTCACCACGGTGTCCGTCTCCACGGTGTCAGTTTCAACGGTATCCGCCTCTACAGTCTCAGTTTGCACGGTGTCCGTCTCCACGATGTCTTTGTTAGCTTTACCTCGCCCTCTACCTCTGGGACCCTGGGGTTGTCTATGGGGCCCCCTCTTCTTCTTCAGAGTGGTATTCATATTCCAGACCTTTAATGCGTTGCTCCATGGCAGCTTGGAAGCCAGCTTCTGCAAATCCTCCAATGTCTCCTCCTGTTGGACAGAAAGAGTAGTGTTCTTGTCCAAATTTAGAGCTGTGTGATTTGGTGACTGAAATCAGTTTTATTTTCACCAGGGCTGGCCCCTACAACAACCTATAAGAAACACTTGTGTAAAGAATGATTTCAGCACTAAGAAATAACTTAACATATTAAGTGGTCAATTTTCTGTGTGAAGTGACTTTAAGCTGAGTGAGAATATGTACACTAAGCACCAGTAGAGAAGTGCAGGGACCATTCCTTAAGCATTGAGAGGATTTCCAACCACTCCACTCACAATACGTTACCAGGATAACTTTAAAAAGACAGAAAAGAAAACCGTAAAACATACTGTGTGTTAAATGTATTGTTTGACAGGCAATCAATCCCAAATCATTATTTAACAATGCATTTAATAAAATAAAGAATAGGGTTAAATACTATTTCCTAATCACATGGAATAGTCCCATTAATTAGCTTAAATTGAAGAGTTGCAGCTGAATGAATTCAGATTTTTTCATAAGCTGTGCGGTAATAAAATAAAAAATGAAACAAGAGCCATACCTTGGAGTCCCTAAACTGATAGTTGTCATACTCTTCAACCACAACAAACAGGTTGTCCACAGACCTTAGATGATGGACCTAGACAGAGGCACAGAAAAAAGGTGAATTGTTACAGCAAGTAACTGTAGTATTGTGCAAACTTCTGTCACATCTTGCTAAATAATAGTAAACCAAAGATACTGTTGCTCAAACAGGTAGAGAACAAAGGAATTGATTCAACAACCACACCAAAAGGGGTTTGTAGAAGGTGTTTTGGAAGACACAAATGGTAATGTCCATAAACTTTGTCAAAATGGGTTCTAAAATATTGTATTTAAAAAAAGAAAATGTGTTTACTAATTATTTAGGCTACCTTCATTATTGCATAGAAAACAACAGTAATTGTGGTACATGAGGAGGCAGGTCTGTTTTCCAAACAAGAAAATTACAGTGCTTATCTTAAATGATTCCCTCATTTTTCAATTGTAGAAGTAAACAAATCGCTGGAGGAAAAAATTTAACGGAAGATTCTGAGTATGACATGTAATTCCATTACTTTGGAATTTCCCAAATGCTTGTCGGATTCCTACCATAAATGTATTTTATCTAAACTTTCTGATCAGCCCTATCCATGTGTAAAGGTTTCAATATATTAGTAATTTAGTTGGTCTATATATGGGTACTTGTTTTAAATGCATTGTTAATTCACAATTTCTATAACCGTGGCTCTCAAAAGGCACTATATTTGCCCAGACTACATACCGTATCATCACAAATAGATTTCCTCAACCTGCAGTTTGTGGCAAATTAACTTTCTTATTAATGCAAGTAGGAAGTAGATTTTATGCCTACGGAACACCGGAACAGTTTGGCACCATTTAAATGTAATCTGAGTCTTAGTCACCACAAGAACTGGTATTCCACGGAATCTGCTAAACAGTCTTACTGGAAATGCCCTCACACTCACTTGATCTGTAAATCTCCCAGGACATGACACATTTAACAACAAAATGCAGTGTTTCCTCAACAAATTCCACAACAGTGAATTGAGTTGAGCAAATTCCTTCAAACTTCATGAAGAGACAATGGTATGTACAAGTGAAGCCTATCTAAAGGTATTGTTAGCCCAAAGCATGCACTGGTAAAGGGGCATTATTTAGATTAATAATTTAATAACATTTACATAATACAACCCCACTTCCCAAAAAGTTGACATGTGTAAAATGGAAATAAAACATAATATCAAATGTTGAAACTAAAGAATTTGATTGTTCCTTGAGAAATAGATACCCACTTGGAATTGGATGCCAGCAACAGGTTTCCAAATACCTGAGACAGATGCACCAAAAGACTGGAAAGGTTGTGCAATACAAAAATAAGAACCTGGTGGAACATCTTATGACTATATATGTTAATTGGCAACAGGTCAGTAACATGATTGGGTATACAAAGAGCATCCCGGAGATGACGAGTTTTTCACTGGTCTGTCTCCCTCAATTCTCTGGCCCCACTAAAAATGTCCACTGCTATGCTGATGATACACAAATATATCTAGCCACCAAGTCTCTCACCAACCCACTCCTGACCCACCACTGAATCCTACCTGACTATAAAAAAAGCATAGATTAAGGACAACTTCCTCAAACTAAACAGTGACAAAACACAACTTCTACTCATTGGAACCAAATCCACCCTCACCAAAACTGGCAGTAATCTCAGCATTGATGACACCGTTGTTTCTCCATCCCCCCCACACACCTTGGCGTAATTCTGGACTCTACACTCTCCTTTGATCGGTATATTAAACAGACAGAAAAATCTTAATTCTTCCATCTCCGTAACATTGCCAGACTCAGACCTTCCCTCTCCCGTCCTGCTGCTGAAACCCTAAAACATGCATTCATAACCTCCCGTCTTGACTAGTGCGGCTCCCTACTCACTGGCATCAAATCTACATCCCTCCATAAGCTCTGAAGGGTTCCAAACTCTGCTGCCAGACTATTCACTCACACAAAGCCTGACAGCATATCACCCCTATCCGGGAAACATTTGATAAATGATTTCCACATCTTTGCATTCTGATTTAAATTAGCATTTTACACAGTGTCACATGGTAGTATAATACATTTAACAAGGTAAGAATGTGAAAAACAAGTGCTCACCACAGATTATGTAATGTGATGCATACAAAAGTGCATTGTAAAAAGCTGAATTTCTATATTTCTATTGACCAACAGGTGTCACACCGACCTCTGTCTTCCATGGGCATCACTAAAACATGCATTCATCTTTCCTAGAATAAACAATTGCATATGGGTAAGCAAAATCATTCAGCCCCTTTCCTGGTTGCTAAAATTATACATTGTTAACTCAAAAGAGCAATTGCAAAATAAGGGAAAGCCAAGTTGCATTGCAAACACTGAATAGGTAAATAAAATCAGGTGGGTAAATAACTGGGTACCAATCAAAAGTAGGATCTTTAGGAAAGAGTTTGGGCAAGACTTTGATGAATAGAGACAAAGAACACCATGCCAAGAGGAAAAGAAAACTAAGAGAACATACAGAAGAGGAAAGTGACAACACATCAGTCTGAGGAAAGCTTTACAGCCATCTCAGAAAGTTTATAACTCCAACAGTCCACTGCAAGACAAATGGAGAGTATTAAACAGGACAACAACTCAACCCAGAAGGGAACACCTTTTCCCAAGATCCACAATAAAAAGATTAAGTCAAGTAAATGACAACCCAAATATGGCATCTGGAGATTTGCAAACCTCTCTTGCTGCATCTCAGGTTACTGTGCATCAACATCAAGAACGCTGAATGGAAATGGCATTCATGGGAGGGAATCTTAACCAGTCTTAACTTTGCCAGAAACCACCTGGACCGCCATTCTCTGGACAGGTTCTAAAACTGACCCATTTGATCACAGTCAGAATCCAACACTGCCTAGCACCACAAGAACCTTATCCAAACAGTCAAGCATGCTGACTACTCACTATCAAGGGAGCCATGACTTATGAGGTATACCAGGAGATTCTTGAAGAGAACATCAATCAACAATCCAAAAGAGGGTCTTCCAACAAGACAACGACCCAATGCATTCAAGCTAATCTGCAAAAGGCTCCGAAAAAAGATCTGTGTTATGTATTATCATTGTTTTTTTATCTAGACCATAATCCAATCCAGATGCAATGGCGGGACCTGAAGCGGGCAGTACATGCCAGACATGCCAGACATACCTGAAACCTCATTCAGTTAGCAGAGATTTGTGAGGAGTGGGCAAAAGATGTCAAACTAATTAGCAGCTATATGAGCCATTGTATTAATGGGTTCCCATATTTTAAAACACATGAAATCTGAGATTTCGTTAGAAAAACATCAATGCTGGCCACTTTTTCCAATCTTCCCCTGTCCATTGTCTGAGTTATTTTGCGCATCTTAATCTTTTCTTTTTACTGGCCAGTCTGAGATATGGCTAATTCTTTTCAACTCCCCCTAGAAGGCCAGAATCCCAGAGTCGACTCTTCACTGTTGCTGTTGAGACTGGTGTTTTGTGGGTACTATATAATGAAGTATTTCTGACCAGTCATTTTAATGGACAGAATGTGTGCTATTCTTTCAAAACATATGATATTTCTTAGTGACCCCTAACTTTTGAACAGTAGTGTGTGTTTGTGCACACCTGTGTGTGTATATATTTATGAATGTATACCGTTGTGCTCATAATTTTGCATACCCTGGCAGAAACAGTGACATTTTGGCACTGATTTTGAAAACGACTGATCATGCAAAAAACTGTCTTTTATTTCAGGATAGTGATCATATGAAACCATTAATTATCTCATAGTTGTTTGGCATCTTTTTAAATCATAAAGATAACAGAAATAACCAAAATAATCGTTTATTAAATTAAATTTTCAATTTATCGTCATTTTAAATGTAGGTCATATTGTACCTATAGTCCACCACGGCCTTGTCAGATCCTTTTATTTAGTTAATAAAATGAGGGAGGAATGCTCTGAAGCAGGATGTGACCTCTGCTACTGACTGCCTCTCCCAACCCCGCACCCCTTTCCCTCCAACTCACTCCCCTCATCCCTTCCAATGTTGTAATACAATTATTTTATTCAGTTTTGTTAATGGAGGTTCATCTATTCAAGCATGACAGACATTTTTGTTTATCATATGGTCAGAAATAACAAGACAATCCATAGATTTCTGTCATAAGGTAACACATTGCCTTTACTCTCTGTGGACCGATCATGCTTACTGTTGTGGGTAGTCACCCCCAAAGGCACATTCCGAGCCAGTTACTGAGTGGTTACTATACAAAATAATTCTGTAAGGACATTTCAAAATATGACATTTGTGAACAGCCTTAAAATAATGAGACAGACAGAGAACAACAGACGATGGTTTATACTAGGTGAACTTGGCGGGGGCCGTGCTGTAAATAACAGTCTTGAAGTTTACGACAGGGCAGCACACAAGTGACATTTGCTGTATTTATCCTATTTCAGTTTGCTAAAGCCTGTTACATTTTAAATACAGAATGGATGAGAATGTAGCTTGGGCCAGACAGAGCAGAGAATTCCACCGAAATCAGTAAAATAAATACATTTTCTCCTATTCCGAGTGACTTTGTAACATCATAAATAACATGTTAGTGGATTATATATATTATTTGAAAAGTATGTGGAGAGTGAAACATTTTATAATTATTTTTGCTCCATTATCCAAGCACTTATAGCCTGAAATCAGACAATGACTTTCGTGTTAATGTGTCAGATTTCATTTGTATTTTCCTCCATGTTGGATGAACCATATAGAAATGTACAAAATGATTTGTAAGCCCACCCAGGTTAGGGTGCAAAACAGATTTGGATGGATTGACATTAAGTAAAACTGTCATGTTGAGTGCACATTTTAATATCTGTTGCATGCAATGATTGCCTAAAACCCACCTAGCTATGGCAGTGTGTTTGAGATCATTGTCCTTCCGCGTGATGAACAGCAGTCCAATGCGTTTGAAGGCATATTGTTATCAGAGCAGATCAGAGGTTTCTTTACACTTCTTAATTTCTTCTGCCGTCACCAGTTACACTTTAGTGTAATAAAATGTGTACTGGGAAGTCCGTAAAGGTGCAAGGTTGTCTGGCATCTCAACCCAGTGGGAAATCCTCATTTCAAACCAATAAGCCCAATTGCTTCCTTAGAGAAGACACATAAGGCTGGGGGTCAATTTAGCCTCTCTTGTTCAGACAAACCAGGTGTGAAAATGGAAAATCAACCGTCTACAACCAAACACTGTAGTTAAATATCATGTTGGATTAGTAACATGTGAGGATTTGTGTTTTTGGACAATCTTATCTGACCTACCCAGGAAAAATGAATCCAGCAGGTTTGGGATATAATCTGGATTTCCTTCATAATGTTACCAAACTCACTTTTTAATAGACAACTTGGATGCGTAATCTACAGTGATGAGCCAAAACATTATGACCACTCACAGGTGAAACTAATAATGGTGATCATATCTTGACAAATGCACATGGTCTGGCTAGATTAGGTGGTAAGACACAATTAAATCAGTCCCCGTAGCCAAAGTGTTGAATGCAGGAGCGAAGACCTGAGCGACTTTGACAAAGGCCAAATTGTTATGGACAGACAACCAGGTCAGAACCCTGAATGGCATGGCTTGTGGGGTGCTCCAGTGGTGTGATGCTCTGGGCAATGTTCTGCTGGGAAAACCTGGGTCCAGGCATTCATGTTGACATCAATGACACATATTGTGTGCCACATATCTAAGCCTCACTGAACACTTAGGTACACCCCTTTGTGACAGTGGCTATTTTCAGCAGGATAATGCGCCCTGCCACACTGCACACATTGTTCAGGAATGGTTAGTGGATAAAGATTTCAAGGTGTTGCCCTGGCCTGCAAATTCCCCAGGTCTCTATCTGATTGAGCATCTGTTGGATGTGCTGGACCAACAAGTCCAATCCACAGCAGCACCACCTCACAACTTACAGGACTTTATCTGCTGCTAATGTCTTGGTGCCAGATACCACAGGATACCTTCAGGGGTCTGGTAGAGTCCATGCATCAGTGGGTTGGCGCTGTTTTGGCAGCATGGGGAGGACCAATAGCATATTAGGCAGATGGTCATAATGTTTGTGTTAAAAACGATTCAATATCAATGTGTTTGCATGACATGTTTTTACAAAGTCTAATGTTTGGGCTCATCGGTGTATGCCCAAGACCAGAAAGAATTGCATTGCATAATATTACTGTTACAGCACCAAAACTGATCTTAACTCACACTAGATATGCTTACATCCCCCAGTGGAATCCTACTTTTTCACATTGTCTGATTGGAACTCCAATATACACTCACCTTCAATATGATTGGTACACTTGAACATTCTATGCTGGTTGGAACAAACATGGGTGGGGGGCTAGGACTGCCTTTTTCTAAAAGAGAGATTTCTAAATGAAAACTCATGCAGGCACTCACTACTAATAATTCAGGATACTGGATGAATGACATGTAAATGTTTACCCCACTATCGTTCTAATCAGGGACTGATTAAGACCTAGGACACCACCTGGAAGAGTCCTGGCCCAGTAGGTAGTCTTGGGCCAATCACCAAAGGATTGTGGGTAGGAATCCCAGACCAAAACATGATGCAAAATCTGTAGATGTGTCTTTGAGCATGGCAGTTAACCCATCGTGCTCTTGTAAATAGCTCTTGATATATTTAGAGCATTGCAGAAACACTGGAATATGTTTGCATCTTACCTGAGAGAGCTTATCAGTGGTAATTTGGAAGTAAATTCGACCACGGTCCTTGCTAATCTTTGCATTAGTCCCAATCTTCTCCTGGACTTCCTCGGCAGCAGTGTTTTCAAACCCTGTAGGGACTGTTGCTCCAATAGTGACTGAGATGACCTCATCGGAGACCAGGTAGCCTGTTTCCCCAACCACCACCAGGGGGGACTGCTGCCCGCTACTACTGTCTTGTGAGGACATGAGTAGGCTTTCTGTCACGAGATAATAGTGCCCAGTGATTACAAGTAGAATTTGACCTGGGGAAGGTAGGTAAAACAACACTGTGCATAAACAAAGCGATTACCCATGGTGTTACTGTAGCAAAAATCTATATAAAACACTAATTGTATTCCCACAATTTACTGACTGTAGCGTAACTACATTCCAAATCTCGTGCTACATACAGTAAGGCTAACTGGCTAGCTACTAAGCTAGCTCAAGCTATTGTCAAAACATGGCAAAATCAACCTGATATCAATATTTCTTTGAAGCAAAAGTTTTTTTTGGTCAAGCCTACCAGTGTTTTGCTCGAGGAAAACTCAGTCAGTGCAGGACTTATTCCTAGCTCATAGGCATGCTTTTTGCTGGAAACGCATGTGGATAACAATGCACTTCCAGGTTGCGGCAACAAAAACTTCCGCGTTTCACATTCCTTTCATCAGAGACAGAAGATGCCGAGAAGTACAGCTACTTCGTTGTTGATAAGCGAAGCAGACCAGACCCAGCTACTCAGGCCAGGACTGACATTTTTGGTCTGAGCTGAAATAATAAAGGACCTGAGCCGAATATCTTCTTAGAGTATCCACCATCTTTGTCATCAATGCTTTGTGGATAAATACAAATAGGTCAGTAGCTAAATTACATTTTTGGCACATGTTAGTACTATGTTATCATGGATTTAGTTAACTAACGTCATTAATGTTTACCTTTTCCAGAGCTGATAGCTGCATCAGATGGTGACAAAAACTGACATTTCCGGTAAAATGTCCATGGAACATTTCGACGGACTGTTTAAAAAAAAAAGGGAATTTTAAAAGTACTTGTGTATTTTGTAATTGAAGAACATTTGACTCTTTCTAAATTATCGCTTTTTTATTGTTTGATGTAGCAGTAATATTTGGTACATCACTAAAGGAAACTATTGTTCTGAAGATCTTCATTAAGGTAAGCTAGGCCTATGACTATAAGTTGATCGTATTGATTGCTTTTGTCACACACTTAGATATTTTAGATTTAATACGGTCTAGGATTTTTGCATAAAATGAACATATATGTGTATATATTGGCCTTATTCATACCTCCAACTTTTTTTTCTTGTTAATATTGATGCTGTTGCTAGGCTGTTTTTTATTTAATGGTTCAAGCTATTACATGTAATACAAACATTTATATTTTTTTCCCATTATTTTAAGGTGGAAAAATGCCCCGTCTAGTATCAGATGTGTGGAAGCATTTCACCCCTGCCATTAATGATGATGGGAAGACTGTGTACATGTGCAACTACTGTACAAAGCAGTATGTAAAGAATGCCACAAAGCTGCAAGTGCATTTAACCAAATGCAAAAATGCAACACTATATCAAAGTTCACAAGAACCATTGTTCTGCCATACAATTGAGGACCATAGCCACAAGAATGCCGATGAGTGTCTGGCTCGTGCTGTGTATGCCACAGGCTCATCCCTCATGCTCACAGAGAATGTGTACTGGAAGAGTTTTTTCAATGTTGTTTGCCCTGGATACTCTCTTCCCAACAAAGATGCTCTGTCTACTCACTTGCTGGAGTCTGAGTACAACAGAGTGCAAGGAAAGGTAAAGGAATTGATAGAGAAGGCAGACGGGGTTGCTATTATCTCGGAGGGTTGGTCAAATGTACGAGGGGATGGTATCATAAACTATATTGTTTCCACTCCGTTACCATTGGTTTTCAAGACAACAGACACAAGGGACAACACTCACACAAGTAATTACATTGCTGATGAGATTAAAGCTGTCATCAATGACATTGGACCAAATAAGGTGTTTGCTGTTGTTACTGACAGTGCTGCAAACATGAAGGCTGCCTGGGCCCTATTGGAGGAGGCATACCCTCACATTACACCCATTGGCTGTGCAGCTCATGGACTTAACCTGCTCCTCAAGGACATAATGAGTTTGCAAACCATGGAAACGCTACACAAGACAGCCAGGCAAGTTGTACAGGTTGTCAGGAGGAAAGTAGAAGAAGTAGTAGTAGTACCCTACAGCAAAGACGATTCAAAGAAAAAGAACTCAACACAAAAGCTGCCCTGTGACACTGGGTGGGCTGGAGTTGTCACCATGTACAGCTGCCTTCTGAAGGACAAGGAGCCTCTGCAAGAAATGGCAAAATCACAGTCTGCTGACTTAGAAATCTCAATCAAGAAAACACTGCTTGATGATGTGTTTTGGGAGAGAGTGGTTCGCAGTCTGTCACTACTCTCACCGATTGCATCTGCAATAGATCAGATCGAAGGAGTCGATGCTGTCTTGTCTGATGTTCTCAGAATTTATACCGATTTAAAAGATAAAATCATCATGGCCCTTCCCTCAGTGTTGTTACTCAACACAGAGAAGACTGCAGTTATTCGATTTGTGGAGATGTGTGAGGAGTTTTGTGTTAAGCCAATTCATGCAGCAGCATACATGTTGGATCCAAAGCATAACGGGAAACAAATTCTTTCTGGAGAACAGATCAACAGCGCATATTATGTCATTTCTACTCTCTCACACCATCTCAGTCTTGAAGAGGGGAAAGTTCTCGCAAGTCTAGCAAAGTTCTCTACCAAGCAGGGCCTGTGGAATGGGGATGGGATATGGCAATCATGTCAGCACATATCTCCATTCACCTGGTGGAAGGGGCTCTGTGCATCTGAGGCCCTGTCACCAATCGCCTCTGTCGTCCTTCAAATCCCACCAACAGCAGCAGCTTCTGACCGCCACAGGACACTCTTTGGGAAAACCAGAAGAAAGGTGGGCACCATTTTGCCAAACAACAGACTGGAGAAACTTGTGGCTATCAGGGTTAACCTGAGCCTTTTTGAGCCAGATACGGGAGGGTCAACGACACAGCTTCATAGTGACACAAAGGAGAGAATCATGGACATGGTATTACAGTCTGAGTAAGCAACTTAGGAGGGAAAATGGACCACTCCTTCCTCCACTTCAGCCTTTGTCACAATTGCAGAGGAAGGAACATTTATCAAGGGTGCAGGGTCTATTTAGACCCTCCACTGGCCCCTTCCAGCAGGTGTGACAGTTGATTTCTTTATTTAACCCCTAGCCACTGTGTGGAAGTTGCCCTCAAAGTTTTGTCTGCAACACGTGACTGTTGAGTGCACAGTGACTATTTGCGTAGGGTATAGGGGTTGGATTGGATCCACAGAATGACTGAGCTATATTATTTAACATAAGTTTGAACTCATACAGTTACACAGTATTTTAGACTTACATCTTTTATAGGATTGGTTCAGTTACTCATGAAAATAATTTGAAATGTAACATTTTGTTAAAATAAAGGTATATTGGATGGAGAATTTGGGTAAGGCTACAAAGAAGGCTGCAAGTACAATTATGGGTTACTTGTTCAAAACCTAAATAAAGCCTGTCATTATTTGTATGGAAGATTCTTATTTCGACACAAGGAGAGTTAAAATGTTAGTCAGTGCAAAAATCCCCACTAAGAGGCCAATGGAATTTTCCTTTTGGAAAATTCCCAGGATTTCACAACTCTGGGTAAAGATAGAAGGAAGCCAATGTTTCCTAAGCTGCTTGATGCCGTGCGCAGCCTCATGACTGTTTTTTATATTTGTATCTTAAAGGAGCAGGGTTGTATTTTTTTAACAAACAGCCTATAGGAAAAGGGTACCATCCATTACAATATTTGTTTCCACATGAACTTGTTATAATGGTAGGCAAATCTGCCTATTGCATTGTGATCTAATAGCTACTTTGTCTACAGTTGAATTGCAACCTTGGCTACAGTTGAAACTTAACATGTATTAAGCCCCACTTTTCTCAGCAATCACACGCCATAAAATGTACTGAATAGTGACAGAGCTCAAGTGTCCCTTTAGCAGATGTGGAATTTGCTTAGTGTGCTATTAGTTTACAACATATCACCAGTAGAGGGTGATAGTGAACCACAACAGCCTTGAAATATGTACAGGAAGCACTCAGTACAGGCAAAGAAGGTATTAACACTTGAACAATGTTGAATCTTCTGATGTGAAGACAACCCTAATGACAGGCATCACTACAGTGACACAAATGGAACAATTAACATACTATAGGCCTCATGTTTTTTTTTTCTCTACTGTCCTGGATGAGGAGTAACCTAACGTGAAGTAATATCTGAAATATCTAGCTGTGCTCATCCTAAGTCCACCATTCTTCGAGATCTAGGAAAAAATCCAATTTATTATGGACGCTGTTTTGTTGTGAATTCATCAAAAGCGTTTATGCGCTGTTATTCTTGTCTAGCTTTTCGAAACAACATTAGAGATGGTGGGAAATAATGTTTGAATTGAAATTCTAAAGCGAAAAGGGAAAGGAAACAACAGCATGGCATCACATGACTGGTCTTCTGCCATCCAGATGGGATTGTTTGTTGCTCCCTACTGCATGGGGTCGAGAGGGGCTGTAGCTGCCTGGCTGGGGGATCCGTCCAACACACATTATCCTTTTCGATCTCTTTTTAACTTGACACACACCAGTCTGCCAGCTGCACTACGCACACACATGCCCCAACTCTTAACCCCAACCCAGAAGTAAAGGGGAACCTACTGTATTTAAGAATGAGCGATAACAAGAAAGGAGAAAATGAAAAACGCGGTGAGAGGAAATGAAAAATCAGGGGCACTTATCAATGTGGCTGTGTATTTATTTGACATGCTTCTCTCTTTGTGGCCAACTGTTTGTAATTAGGGACATCTAACAGCCTGCCAGGGAACATTTGCTTGCAATGGAAGCAAAGCCATGAGGACTGGATTTCCTCAGCCTACCCACTGTTTTCAGAAAATTAGAGGGAATATAGGTCTCACTGACATCAGCAATATTATTGTTTGATAGTGTCTTATTATATGGTTACATAAAACACTACATCCAAGAGGGAGAGATGAAAGCCTACAACAGAATGTTTTCACAGTGTCACCTTTGAGCTCAGGAAATAGTATGCATTGTTCTTTGTCTAATGCTTACAGTTGACATGTCTTTTTTGTTTTATCAGACAAGAGTTGTCGTCAGGTTTGTCCTACGCATTTGTGGTTCTTATAATCTGTCATGACCTTCCTCTCACTGACCTTCCACAGCAGTTAACCATTATTTTCCAGTAAATGCCATGAAGGGTCGCTGTTTGTTCTGTGTGTCAAATCTCCATCTTTAACTATTGTCCTATGGGAAAGTGTAATGGGAGAGATTGTCGTCAGCTGGAAATGTGGGTCAGTGCTTGATATAATTAATTAAAAACCAGACCATGTATTTGCTAGGAAACTTACCTTAGAATACCTTATAACTACTAAGGTATAATACATTTTGATCATGTCTAATTGTAACTTAAGCATGCCATTCTCCAGTACCCTGAATGCATGTTAAACCAAATCCGTTAAACAGACAGTAACCTTAGTTTACAGATGTATCTAATATAGTTTGGTACTCTTTAATGTTCAGTAATATCTCTTAGAAATTGTTTAATCAGTTTGGAGTCTAAAAGGTCTGTAGGAACACTCCCATCTTCTCACAGGAACTTCATACATAAACAAATACCAAACATAGTAAGCTTTGAATTTGTTTCACGCTATCAACAAAGTTTTTGAATAACTTATGCTACTACAGGAGGAAACATTTAATTACGTTTAAACCTTTTTTTGCAATGTCTTGTTCAGTGCAAATAAAAACCATGGACGACTCAGTTTTCTTAGTTGCATTACCTAGAATTACTTTTTTTTCCAAAAATGTATGTAGCTTATTTACATGGTCTGGCTTTGAACACTTGGTCCCATGGTTCTTGAGCTTAAATATAATGTTCCAGAACATTTCCCTGACCACACAAAGCAAACCTATCTCACATTAAATCCATAGATGAAGGCCAAAGGAATTTATTCCTAATGACTGGTTACCATATAAACTGCAGCTGATATGGAATGTTGCATGTTGCGTTTAAATTTGTGTTTAGTGTATTTGAGAGAATTGATTGATTAATCTACTACCCCAGTAGATTGGAACATCTGAGGGCTATGGATGAGGAACCTATATGTATTTGACATTATTCCTGTCCATTGCCACTATAGTCAGCTGTCAGAATCCCACAGCCTTGGGGTCACACGTAAGGGGCCACAGTGACACTCTCCTTTTGTGTGCCCCTCCTCTCTGGTCCAGGGGTCATCCAATCAGTACAATAATACAATTCCTCTCCTTATTCTGCTCAGTGGCAGAGGGCCAAGGAATGTCTGGATGGACAACTATTGTCACACTTGTGTTCCTTTCCAAATGGGACCCTTTTCCCTATAGGCCATGTTTAAAATAAGTTTACTATAAAGGGAATAGGGTGCCATTTGAAAGGATACCTCTGGCACTTCTTTTTTATTAGTTTTGGTAGTATAATCTCCCTCTCTGAGAGGAGCGTGACTTCATTCACAAACATGAGAGGGAGCTCTAAACAATCTTGTATGATATAAGGAAAACACTTAAGGATTTAGAGTGGCTTTAGTGACAGTGTTCCTCCGATTCTCTCAGTGATGTTACTCACAAGGGAAAAGTGGTTGCCAAAGAGCTGTGCTAATAAGCCTCTGCAAATACAGTACATACACTTTCACGTCAATATGAACACACTTATTCCACATTATGGGTACCAGATTGGTGCATACAAGTATATTTTTAACAATGGCTGGAAATTTAAAGGCCAATATTATTAATGCTTACAATCAAGGCTGGTAATTATACACTCAATCAATGTTTGGCAGACTAAGTTATATCCATATAAATTCAGTCATTTTGTTTTCATTAGAGAATGTGTATCATCAACTTTTTTTGTAGTCAACTATACTGTTGTTTTTATTTTGTTAGGTATCATAGACGTAATACGAGATAGCTTAAAAAATGAGGACTGATACAGGTATATTCTCAAATTATTGGAGAATCCTGGCTGGAACCTACAGCTGCCTTCGTATTTGTGCCATAGGTGAATATTACCTGCAGAGATACCGATACGTTTTCCACAGACGTTGTGCCAATTTCACAGGTTTTATGTTGTCCTGTGGAAAGTAAGCATGTGGCTTTATTGAGGCCATGGTTTGTTAGGTTTTTGTAAAGAAAAAATGTGTGGGTATCATACAGGCATACCAAGCATATATATTCAAACATATTTGTGTATGTAGCTAGAATGATGGATATAATACATGCATTTGTGTGTATCTAGGTGTGATGTATGTGTGTGTAGGTCTGTCTGTGAGATTGTGATTTTCTGAGTTAGTTACTGAAGATTCCGATACACCCGATGCGCAACCGATTATCTTGGGAGTCAGAGACTCTGAAATGACTCACCAATTTATCTTCCATAGATTCATTTCAGGTTTGATTGCCTCAGGGCCAGTATACATATCCATATTATTTTCTGTCAGACTTAAACCAAAATATGTATGTAGAAAAATGTATAGCATCCCCATGCCATACCCAAAACCCCCTGATCGTTATTCAAGAACGACTTATATACCTCAGTTCTCCCCTTGGACTTCATTGAAAGTTTCAGATTACATCAGGCAGATCCCGGAGCCTCTCTCATTGAGACGGAAAAATTAAATCAGTGACTCATATCCTGAATTCAGCATAGAGCCAGATGTGGACCATAAAATATAAACTTCCAGTTCATGAAATATTTCTAATTTCAGAGTGTACAGGGCACATACGTCTTAGGGAATGTAGAAAAAAATTGTTCGCTACAAAAACATTTGTATCAATAATTATAAGGCAAAACAAGCTCCAGTGAAAATCATTGTGTTTTTTCTGCAAAGATTTCAGCTACAGATATCAGTTTTTAATTCAAGATTTCCGGCAACACGAAGCTGTGAGTTCATTTGAGTTCCATCAAAATGATCTCAACTCACTAGACTAGCATTCCTTAAATATTATAATGGTTGTTGTCACTAATGTAAATGGCAGACCTGAAAGAAAATGTATTGTTATTGAACTGAAAAATTATGAACTAACTATCAATCAAAGAGTGGCACTTCCTGAATAGAATCAATAAACATAAAGCACATTTTATTTTCCATTGAAGAGTTATCCATGGTGAGTAACTATTAAATACCCACTTCTGCATTGTGGACCTTTATTGGCAACATGAAAGAGTAATTTCTCTTCAAAGCCATCCTTGGGTGGATGGAGGGAGACAGAGAAAAAACATTGGAAGTAGCTCTCTGGCATATCAGTCTTCCTCCAATCTCTGACCCAATGAGATGTCTGACATCTGACCAAAAGCAATAAAAAATCAAGTTTGGTATTCATGCTTTCTCACGAATATACAATTTCTGTCACACATATATCAGAAATCTGTTGTTTCTTGAGATACTATTAAAACATTGTGTAAATACATTTGTAAAGAGTCATTATTTTTGTGTGTAATTAGTTGTAATACAAACAGCTTTTTATGTGGAAAAAGAAAATGGTGTCGCATGTAAAAAGAAATTTTATACAGAGAATCTTGTATTCCACTTGTATCCACACCACAGGAATGAACCTAATTACAGTGAGGACGTTTTTAAAATACCAAAAAGCTCAGTTATACTCATTCTTTTTATTTTAATCTTACAGTATTATTCTAATGCTGTTTCATTGACAAGATGACAACAGAATCTCTGGGTGAGCCTTGTGCCTCAGCTTGGTGTCATGCCTGGCAGTGGCTCCCACTCTTCGGAATGATAGACTGAAAGGGGGCCCCACAATGGATCTTTGTGCCTGAAAACAGTGAAGTCATAGTTTCCCAGGCTCTCCCCCGAGATGCCTAGCAATGAGGGGGAGAGGAGAGGTGGGTCTCTGCTCCAACCTTTTTGTGGAAAACAAAAGAGCAGAATCCATCGTGATGTCGCTCTGGCCTTATTGGGGCATTCTATTCCAAGTTGGTCAGCCCTCCAAAACAGCTGGACAATGTTACAGGTGAATTATGTTTAACCCCTGACTGTCTTCCACCTTTGCTTAAAACAGTTTAGAAGCTGTTTTAGCTGACCTACATCTAACATGGGACATAGATTTTGAGGACAAATTATTATCTGTATATGATATATATATACACATATGTATATATATCAAATGATGCTGATCATATCCTTACAAGGGCACATGTCAAGGTCTGGGTAAGTTATATGGTAAGCAACCAATCACTTCTCACTTTCAACATTTAGGTTGCCGGAGAAATGGGCAGAAGTAAAGACCTGTGCGACTCCTGAGACCTGACAAGGGCCATATTTTTATGGCCAGACGACAGGCTCAGAGCACCTCTGAAATGACAAGTCTTGTGGAGTGCTCCCGGTCAGCAGTGGTGAGTAACTACAGGCACATCGATGCATGTGGGCAACGAAGGCTATCGCGTCTTGTCCGAACCGACAGAAGGTCTACTGTGGCACAAGTCACAGAAAATGTTACCGATGATAACGGGTGGAATGTATTATAACACACAGTGCATCGCACCCTGTTGTGTGTGGGGCTGCAGAGCTACCTACCAAAACAGTTTTGCAGACCAGGTACATCACTTCATGACAATGAATTCCCTCCCTGATGGCAGTGGCCATGTTCAGCAGGATAATGTGCAGATACAACAGGATACCTGCACACAGAAGACTAACGGCATATTAGGCAGGTGGGCATGATGCTTTGGCTCATCATCAAGCCACCATATTTCAACATACACTCCCAAGAAGCATCAGGTCCTGTAGCTGCTAATCAAGAAAGCATTCTCCCCTTCAGTGTGATTATTAAATTATTTACTTCTGCATTCTGTTTGCACTCATGTCATGCATAGACCTTAACAACATCTTTGATTACAGTCATTATTTTCATTTACAATCTGACTCAGAGGTATTCTGAAGCCATAGCGCTTGGAATCCAAAGAGACCTGTAGATGGCTACTGGTAAAAGTTGACAGACAGATAATATTTAGCACATTTCCTTAGCTACACAGTGTGTTGTCTGCAAAGCATTGTGTACGATGAACTTCTCTCAGACGGCTCCATTCTGTAGTTGCCTTTATTAACAGATCTCTGACTCTCCTTGTGCCCTGGAAAATAAATTATTGCCTGCTCAAAATGCAGTAGTGTTGAAGGTGGTTAAGAACATCCCTGTTTCGTCTTATCACCAAACTGGGTTGTGCAGTTTTAATATGCATACATGAATCTGTAACTTAATCAAAGCAACGTTTTCCAAGAAGCTGTAATCTGGAATGGGCATTTATGCTCCCTGCATTTGTTTGAACTCACACGTGTCACATTATTTCTGTGTACGCCAGAGACCGAAAGGGATTCTTCAACTAGGGTGTGTGTGAGAAATAATTTCACTCTTCAAAGACTATCATGAATGTCTTTAGGATGTCTCTATATTCAAAGTACGTGTTACTCTTGAGAAAGGTTTTAATTCTGATATGTTTTACCCTGAGCTGAGCAGTACTTCTGGTAGTGCCGGGGAGTGAGATGACAGCTGCACGAGATAACGCATATGTACTTCTATTACGCTTTTCTAAGAATTCCACTCTTCTTCAAAAACATCACAGTGGCTTGGGATGCTGCATCCCCAAAAGATGGAAAGTGTCACTTAATGTGCTTGAGCAGAGGTAGATGATAAGTGCATGCTATAGCGACGTTTGGTGCATGATTCTCACTACAAAATCATATACATGTGTTTGAAGTCAAATAAGTGAACTAAGTCAGCATGTGCTTTTTATTTCACCTTTCGTTGAACGGGTAAGAACCAATTGCATCGATGACATAGCCAAAGCCTGTGCACCCCGCAAAACATGTTCAGAAGTGTTTTGTGAGATGGTACTGTTGAGCAGAAAACAGACCTAAGATGGTTTTTTATGTGACCGGAGTGCACCTTTGAATAGATTAAAAACACCAGGCAACAGGCAAGAGATCAATACTTTACACCTAATGTACACCTAATGTAAGCTCTGTCTTGTTGAGGTTGATCTTGAGTTTGCCTGACATCACAGCAGATACTACAGCTTGGCGTGCAGAAATGCATGTCATCCTCAATGTCGAAAGGGACAAATGATCATACAGTTAGGTAACACCATGAGACAATGGAGCTTGTTAGGGCATTGAGGGTAAGAACCATAGTTTGTAAAAAATCCTACAATGTGATTCTCTGGATTTCTTTCTCATATTGTCTCTCATAGTTGAAGTGTACCTATGATGAAAATTACAGGCCTCATATTTTTAAGTAGGAGAACTTGCACAATTGGTGGCTGACTAAATACTATTTTGCCCCACTGTATATGCATGTCCTTAGATGGCAGAACATGGACTCATTACAAATGTACTGAATGACAGCTTCGTAGCAGATCACGTCCCCTTTTCATGACCATTGCACATAATATATTAACAAAAATAAACATAACCAATGGTCTATGAAAGTATAAACATATCATATTGCGTATATTGCAGAATTAGCACAATTTACCCATTTTTAAAGAAAGTCCAAGATGTGATGTCAAATTTAAAAAATAAACCTAAACGACTATACATGCATGTTCTGTATGTTTCTCTCTTTGTGTTTTTGCATGTAAGTTTTAAGGTAACCCTTATAAGTACAATAAAAGAGAGAACCTATGACCAATCCTCATTTCCAAACAATTTAAGGTTTGGGGTTCTGTCGTTAGGTTTAACTGTTAACTGTTAGGTTTAGTTTTAGGGAAACTATAAGGTGTTTAGGGAAAATCTATGTTCAACGGTACTCAGTTGCAGTCCTAAGGATAATTAAACCAACAAAAGGTGTTAGTGCGCGCGCGCACGCGTGTGTGTTTGTTCTAAGGCGAGAGAGAGCAGAAGAGAGTAGGAGGAGATTCGAGTGACGTTTGATTCAATTCATCTTTCCCTGCAGTGCAAACGTTCAGGGCGCACACAGCTAATCTAATTAAAGAATGGTCGGTGTCCACCGCACATGCAAACCTATCGATTTTTGGGCACTTCAGAAATAAAGACAACATCAACCACCGGAATGGGTGAACGCGTAGCCTCCTAACCTATTCTTTCCATTTTTCTTTTTGCTCTGAGTTAAAAGGTTTTGTTTTTCTCCGCTGCAGCTTTTGCTTTGGATGGCATGGTATCTCAAGAAAGGAGGAGCACCTCTTCTCTCACTCATGCATAGTTCTGATCTGCAAAGGAAAGAAGACACCCAAGCCCAGTTTATATGAGCATTCGGGAGTTCACTATAGAATTTATCGTTGTTGTTCTTTATTTAGTGACTAGTGTTCCTTGGAAAGTCCGCGTATTCGGGGGAATTGAGCAGAGAAGACAGAGAAAAACGCACCCGGAGTCGAGAATCATTGGAGAGCCCCTCTCGTGCAAGCTTCGACATCTCACGGAGTCTCTCCATAATATCTCAGGAAAAATGTCCTCTCAAACTAGAGTCAAGAAGGATAAAGAGATCATAGGAGAATATGAAACGCAAGTCAAAGGTGGGTAAAAAAGAAAAATGGAAATTCTGAAATGTTTTTATGTTGCGTGGATTAAACATATTCCTCCGAGTTAAATATGACACATGGGCCAAAAATGGTCAATGGCTAATGTATTTTGAAACAAATGCGGTCTCATTACTCAATTGAAATGCATCATAATTTAATAAAAATGATGCTATTGTGCCGGTGCCTGCGTGCTCCACTTTGCCTGTCCTGAGATCTCCACAAGCAGGAGACGGTCCATCACTATGGCACTGCCCAACCAAATGGACCGTCACAAGCAGGAGACGGTCCATTTGGTTGGGCAGTGCCATAGTGATTGATTTGCCCCTTCGTCTAAAGTATACCATTAGTTTAGTCTTTGTAGTTATTTTTGTATAATGTGCCCTACATTCAGGTGGCAGTTGATCTGTCAATTCCGTACGCCTATACATTTAGGGCCAGTCATAAGGACAGCAGACGTGTAAGAAAGACCGCAGTTGTTCCAATGTAGCCTAACGGAAATGCATTATTCAACCACGCACCGCCTGGAAGACAGCATGGTCTTAGAAAATAGAAGCAGACGCGGGCTTTTCCGTCTGGTTATTACGTCTTGTTGGTTAGGGTCAGTCTGGTTGCTCAAAGGCTGCACGTCGCTGCGGGCTTTGTTGCTAGGTAGAGCAATATGTAGTGTACTGCTTCCTTCTTGTCTGCGACGGAGAGACCTGCACTCGGTTAATTGAGCTCTTTTGTTTACGTTTATTGAGCCTTTGAGCTCAGCTACACCACAGTGCCGCCTGTATTAATACCAATGGACAGATTTGGACAATTTGACACAGGATAGCTATTATATCCAATGCCAAATTTATATTTTTGTTTATTAAATAACTGTCCACAATACTAAATATTATTTCATTGATTAAAATGTGCCAATTTAACCAATAATATAGATAACATAGCCTATTTTACTCTATACTATGTTTAATCAGATTTTCACATATAAATTCATGATAAATAATAATAATATTGAATTTGTTATCTTGGAAATAAGCTACAAAAAGTGGTAGCCGGTAAGGGAAAAGTTATTTCATATTCTAGTGGTCAATAGTGTTTCGTCAGTTAATTAAAGGCTCCTGGTTCTAATCCTTGAGACACAATGTAAAAAAGACATCTGTTATTGTGTCCTTGAACCAGGCACTCATTTCTAATTGTTCTACATAATACTGACTGCTAAATGACAAAAATGTCAGGGTGTTATATGTGTCATTATACAGCAGTTGTCACTATAGTAAATAGAAACATACAGTATCATGACACACCCCTATAGTATACTGGTTCAAAGTGACAGTGCACCCTGAGCATCAAGCTAGTGTGTGTGTGTGTGTGTGTGTGTGTGAGAGAAAGAGTGAGAGAGTTGGAGGTTTTTATACTGTGTGCTATAACTGTACAACATGGTAGGTCTTCTATCCAGGCTTATTTTGGCTTTACCCTCTCCGGCCATCTTACCTATCTCCCCTGAGTGCATACACAGATACTGTACAGTATCTGGTAGGGCTTTTTTGTGTTGCATGTTGTGACATTTTCACAAATCTTTATGAAAAGAAAAACTCACATACAATATGATTTGCCAATTAATACATGTTATCGGCACAGCGGCCATCTGTCAGCACTGCCCTGTTGTTTTGTCCTGCCTCTTAAAAATCTAGACCAAATTAAGAGAAATCAGATTTACGTTATTTAACAGATTTGCTAAACCTGGGCAAAGCAATATCAAAGGCCTGCTGACTTAATCTGCTCATATTATCCTTAAACTCACAGCTTTGTTTGTGATCAATTAGTCTGGATTTGTTTACTCTGGCACTGTTTATTTGAATTAACACACTTTGTCTGGAGTTAACTTGCCTTCTGTTTGCCTGGACCTGCTTCACCTCAACCTGTCTGTTTTATAATTTTTGTCAGTGATTTCAAAGTCTGGGATTATCTCTAATTATCTAGTAATAATCATAGACAGAGCGGTTGGATTTGTATATTGCGTCCTTAGATAATGGCTATTAGAGAATTTGTTCAGTGAATTGAGACTAGTGACTAGTGTTCTATTTCGGTTAAAATGTGTTATTGTCCTAAAATGACTATGTGGGTTATCCCGCACAACAGATATATCAGATTTAAAAGTGTGTTTATGTTACAATATATGTAGTCCAATCAAGCTTTGGTAGGGTATCAATAAAAAATCTAAAATAAATTGTAGGTTTGTAGAGGCACTGAGTGGTTAAAGACAGATATAAAAGTCTGAAAACTGCTATCAAGAAAAAACGTCAAACCTTTAACCTTTAATTAGATATTGTAGCCCTCAAGAGGCTTTAGTGGAAATAAAGCTAAGTTTCTGCAGATACTGTACAACCTTCTAGTCCCAAGGTCTCCGAAAATTTTAGCGTGCTAGCAAAGCCTGACCATGCTGTAAATAATGTAAGCCATCCAAATGAACCACAAGAAGAGGGGGTTGTGAATGAACTGTATGAACCTAAAGATGAACAAGTGACTGAACAGGCGCCAAGATTTGGGGGAGAACACTCCTGAGCGTCCGAGCTCCTGAGTAGGTGCGGTTGAGTTGCAGGGTGCAAGGGAAAGAGAGAGAGGGAGAGCTCCACCCACCTATACAGTCTCACTGACAGTGGTTCCACTAATGCTGTGCTACAGGGGCTTATGATTGATGATCCCCTGAGTCAACAGTCAGTCACTTGGCTAGGAGAGGAGAGAAGAGTGTGAACTGCTACAGGAGGATTATAGGGTTGATCTACAGCACCACTCCCAGTGGGTTGTGTGTCTACCACTGCTAGTAATAATAGTCGTGAAGTCTAATGTTGGCTTTTTTGGTGTAAGAAGCCTGGCACAATAATTGGCTCATAGCATCTATCACACGGCTTTACTCAAATCTGTTTAATGCAGAGTTTCACACAGGTCTCATTTTTAAACTTTGGTAGGACTTGTGGGGTGGGGATCACAGTCTCAAATCTGTGCCAATCCCAGGGATGTCACCAGACCTGTGAAACACTTTGGGCTCGTATATCAAAATTGGGCTTTGGGGGTATGTGTTGGGGGTTGGTGCTCCGGGATGCTTTGCTGATACGCCATACAACACGATTCAAGCGAAGCACTTTAACTCTGAAATAATCTTTACCGGTATTTACTAATTTACTGGAATAGTCATAAGAATTTAGTAATTGCTGGCGAGTCTGCCAAAGCTATTTCATTTCATGGCATAAGAACATATTTTTTTCTTTCATGGCATAACAACATACTTTTTTCTTTCATTTTTGAATGACATTTATACAGAAACAATCTATAAAGGCGACGATAACTAACTTTTTCATCAGGAGAAAGGCGAGAGAATTGTGGAATCTATCAGAAATCATTAATAAATGTCATTGCTCACAAAAGATTCAAACTTATTGTAGGTCCTTCACATGAGAGGAACTGTCTTTAACTACTACACCACAACATTACACATTTCAGCAGTCACTAGACTCTTGAGGATTGTGTTAAACTTACGATTCTTATTAGGTTTTCCTGCACCATAGCATCCATGAACTGTATTGCTTTTGCCACTGGCCTTTTTAACAGCTTATTAGCCATTAATAGGCTTACTAGTATCCTCTAACTTCCTAGGAATAATCATAAGAATTGAGAACTTTCTAGCGAGACTGAAGATGAACATTTCCTTGCCAGAAACAGTGACAATATAATCGTATACAGTTTAAGTTAAGGCTTACTATAATGCAGATACTAAATACGATGTAAATACAATTTTACCCAGCAGTTATTTTGTCTATTCAGAATAATTTATAACACGTACTTCGCTTCGCCTGCAAAGATATACAAACTCAGGACCTATAGTTCACAAGTCCGCTTCTCTAACCACTGTGCTATTTAACAAAGGGTTGTCAGTCACTCAGTCACTCAGTCAGTCAGTCTGTCACTCAGTCAGTCAGTAACTCAGTCACTCAGTCAGTCAGTCACTCAGTCAGTCACTCACTCAGTCAGTCAGTCACTCACTCATTCACTCAGTCAGTCACTCAGTCACTCAGTCACTCACTCACTCAGTCACTCACTCACTCAGTCACTCACTCAGTCAGTCACTCAGTCAGTCACTCAGTTACACACTCACTCAGTCACTCAGCCACTCACTCAGTTACACACCCACTCAGTCACTCAGTCACTCACTCAGTCACTCACTCATTCAGTCACTCACTCAGTCACTCACTCACTCACTCACTCAGTCACTCTCTCAGTCAGTCACTCACTCAGTCACTCAGTTACACACCCACTCAGTCACTCAGTCACTCACTCAGTTACACACTCACTCACTCAGTCACTCACTCATTCAGTCACTCACTCACTCACTCACTCAGTCACTCACTCACTCACTCACTCAGTCACTCACTCACTCACTCACTCACTCACTCATTCAGTCACTCACTCACTCACTCAGTCACTCACTCACTCACTCAGTCACTCTCTCAGTCAGTCAGTCACTCTCTCAGTCAGTCACTCACTCAGTCACTCAGTTACACACTCACTCACTCAGTCACTCACTCACTCACTCATTCAGTCACTCACTCACTCACTCACTCAGTCACTCACTCACTCACTCAGTCACTCTCTCAGTCAGTCACTCACTCAGTCACTCAGTTACACACTCACTCAGTCACTCAGTCACATACTCAGAGACCTTTTGGTCCGCCAAAAACGGCCATGGTTGGAACCCCGAATGCCCGGGTCTGGTGAGGTCCCTGGGAAACCCTCTACCTACAAGGTCACTGAGTTAGCCATATCTAGTGGTGTGTGATTTAATAGACTGGAGGATGTGCTTTCATCAGAAATGGGTGGGATCTATCAACATCTCTCATCTTTTGCTTGGTATTGATATATCCAGCATAGCTATTCTCTAGCATTGCCAGGCATGTCTGCAGGCTCTAATGCATTTTTAAACATCTATTATTCAGCATGCATCTAAATCTGCAATGGGTGCCAAGTCTGACTATGTTTAAGACAAGGCCTTGAAAGAGGCTCTTGCACAGGAAACAGGGAGAGACTGATGATAATCATGAGATATCCGCCTCGTTATTCATTCTCAGCTGCTCAAACACACAGAAGGTCTCGAGCCACCAAAGCATAGGGGCCCTGACATCTACAGCCTATTGGTTTTGTTCATCAGTTGGATGACAAAACAATGGCAGCATTTTGGGTCTCTTTCTGTCTCTAGGGCCCTGCTACTATGCGCTATCGTAATGAGATTCATTTGTGAAATTGCACCTGTCATATTGTGAGTTATTGTGTTTTGGTATTGAGAATGTATACAGAGGGAGGGGGTTCATCTTCGGTGAAGCCTTTCTGATAGGGCATGGTTCAGCTGAGCTTGCTATTGCAAGGTAGCTTGGTTTGTGTTCATACAATCTTTATTGTATGGCTTCAGTAATCAAACAGATTATTTTAATAGTAATTTTAGCTTACGATGAGGAAGATGTATTAGCTGATAGCAAAGGGAAATGCTATGATCTTGATTAATCTGCCTCTTAAACTTACTGTATGTCTTTGAAATGATTCAATTGGGGAAACACTTCACATCACCACATTCCCCTAAAAACATTTGAGCATGTCACTGTGCAGGTGGCTCCTCTTGGTTACGCTGGTGAAGGTCAGTAAAGGATAAGCCATGATGGAGGCAGTGCTCACCTATGTCCAAGTAATTGCTTGTGGACAGATGGTCATAATTACCGTAGATCTGTCATGATACAATAAGGATACATTGTATAATGAGCAGGATACGTTTCAGTGCCTTGAACTGACTGAATGAATTGTTTCCTGCTTACCCACAGGCAAGACATGTTCCTAATTCCTAGCTGGTAAATCAACATGGTTTTTTGAAAGATGTGAGTCAACTGAATATTTTTTACATTAAATTCAATGTCAATCTAGGTCTCTATGCATTAAGCACCACTTTGAATCAACGAGGGATTTTAGGAAAGCAAACCAATCAGATTGCATCACAGCCATAGCTTGGGTTCCTGTTGGGCCAATAGCATGAAAAACAGTATCATTTGCATACAGATGAAAATTACTAGTCTCAACTGATAGACCAATATTGATATAAAAAGTGTGAATAGACCCCCTTCGTAATACTAAATTGCACACTGTGACCTGTCTGTACATTTCACACCACTTTCATGATGTCTGGTCGAAGCTCTGTTCAGACAGTTCATGGATAAGCACGTAGGCAAGCGTATGTTTTGTGTGGGTAGACAACTGCATGTTGAAACGAAAGGGGCTTGAAATGTTTCACTTTGTGTGTAATGAATCTAGAATATATGAAGGTGTCACTTCTTGAATTAGGCGGAAAAAAAGAATTAGAATTTTTTGAGATGCACCTGTATGTCATTTTTTGAGCAGCAGCATTAAAAGAAGTACAAATCCAAGCATGTGCAAAGGGTCCGGGCACAACCCAACACAAGTGAATGATCTGCTGAGGCTTTTTGGACCCAATCAATTTTAAAAGGAAATAACAGATGTTTCCTCTCTTGGCGTCAATGGGAATGCTTTAGAAAGAGTAGAAAGAGAAGTGGATTTTGGGTGTGGGAAACGGGAAATAAAAGAACAGCCTTCCCTCTTGCAAGACGCTCAGAGACTATGTGGATCAAAGATCTTGTGATCATACATGCAGTAGCCAAAAGACTGACAACTCAGTACACATACACGTACACAGTAGAGAAAGTCAGACAGACCTATAGTGAGACAAACACACATACAAGTATATTCATGTATCTCTGTGCAATACAAGCTCCTACTTTTTAAACCGTACAGGGTAGCTTTTCTGGCCCGATAAAATACCCAGTACACTGTATTTCCACTGCTTGTTTTCTCCCCTTTCATAATCCAGCCTAAACCACTCAGCTGTGTAGCCAGGCAATATAGCACAGCTCCTGTGGTGTATTATCTATCTTTTGCTGTCCTTCGACCCCTCATCCCCTGGTCGTGGCTCTGGCACTCTAAACGTGATTCCATTGCAGGAGGAGTGCTACTGCAGACCGATCTCCAAAGCTCTATTAGAATAGTACATTTCTAACCGACAGAAGGACTGAAGATAGGGAGTTTTCAATGACACCCAAATCAGTTCTGAAATGCTCACTGTTTTTGATCGGTCATTATCGTTTTGCCACCATGGTGCTGTGCAGTTGCTTCAGTGTTTTTGTGAAGTGTTGTTTATAGTGCTCATGAGAACCTAATTGAGATCTAAATACTTGAACTTGTTGGTAATGCATTGGGAACATCATTATGTATGCTATGAGCTCTAATAGACATCCTGAGGAACGATGCATAATAAAAGGCTGTGTGTCATAGGGCAATGCTGCACAGTTTTATTAGGTTAACATTTTCAGGTTACATTTCTGTAATGATGGGTATTTACTTGGATTCAATTATATATGGGCAAAATACAGTATATACAGAATTTAACGGTTCCCAAATCGGCTGCTTCGAATTTTTGGCCGATGGCCTTGGTCCCCTGTGAATGAGACATTTAAAACACCAGTTTCCAAAACGGTCCATAATGACAAAAACATATGACATCTCACATGCATACACCACATTGCAGAGGAAACCAGGTCATGTTGCATCAGACAGGCAGCACTGTGTGGTGGGGCTAGTGGAGTTTTCACACCTTTGGGTTCAGGTTCCTTCAGCTGGCTTGCTGGGAGACAACCACTGCAAGTAACTTCAGACAGACAAAAGCAAGCAAACTTAACCTTCTCTACAGACACAATTTATACATGTTTGGAATTTGTTTAACATCTCACTTAGCAGGTATGCTTAAAAGCACTAATGTCAATGTTACACAGCAGTCTGCTTTACATCCCTGCCCCCGGGTATCATAAATGAATGTTTCCGCATGAGATTCATTTTAACCTCAGATTTCTACAGTAGGCACAATTATTACAAAGGATTAACTTCAGTATAGTATGGCTTCTGCTGGAACCATAGAGATGCACAGTTCTTCTCAACAGTATTCACTCCCTTAGACCTTTATATATTTTGTTGTTGAAACATGGCATCACCATGTACTTAATTAGGACTATAAAACAACTCGCATCAAATCTCAGCTGGAGTTCATCAGAAGGCAATGTGAGAGACTGAGACAGTGAAAGAAGATTCTATGGTCTGATGATACCAAAATAACATTTTTTCTCAACACTGCAATGTTTGGCTCAAGCCAAAGATTGCACATCATACTTAGAACAGCATCCTTGCAACCAAAAAAAATATGCCTTGTTTTCTGCAACAAAATCTTAATGTTTTAACTTCAGAAATCAATATTTGGTGGAATAACCTTTATTTTTAATCACTGCTTTCATGCGTCTTGGCATGCTGTCCACCAAACTGTCACATAGCTTTTTGGTGACTTTATGCCACTCTTGCTACAAAAAGTAGCTTGGCTTTGTTTGATAGCTCGTGACCATCCATCTTCCTCTTGAGCATATTCCAATGGGGCTTAGGTCTGGAGATTTGGCTGGCCATGACAGGTTCTTGATCTGGTGGTCCTCCTTGATTGACCTGGCTGTGTGGCATGGAGCATTGTTCTGCTGGAAAAAACATTTCTCAGAGTTGGGGAACATTGTCAGAGCAGAAGGAAGCAGATGCTCTTCCAGGATAACCTTGTACTTGGCTTTATTCATGCATCCTTTACAAAGACAAATCTGCTCGATTCCAGCCTTGCTGAAGCATCTCCAGATCATCACCGATCCTCCACCAAATTTCACAGTGGGTGCAAGACACTGTGGCTTATAGGCCTCTCCAGGTCTCCGTCTAACCATTAGACACAGCCTGGCTCTTTGCTTCTCACTGATGTAGGGCTTTGTTCTAGCTTTGCATGACTTCAGCCCTGCCCCTAGGAGCCTGTTTCGAACCGTCCTCGTCGTGCACTTCAACCCAGCTGCTGTTTGACATTCTTTTTTAGGTCATTTGATGTCATCCTACGGTTGTTGAGTGACATTTGAATGAGTTGACGTCATCTCGATTGGTGGATAGTAATTTTTGCCCTCTTCCAGTCTGTAGCTTTGTTGTCCCCAATGTCTGTTGCTTGACCTTGTTCTTATGAACCACGGTATTTGAAATTTTCAGGATGGAAGCAACCTGACGCTCACTTTATCCCTATGCCAGTAAAGCCAGAATTGAACCCTTCTTTTTCTCACTCTAAGATTTTCTTTTTAACTATTTTGTCATGCTGAATAGTTATTATTTTTTTCAAATTACCTTTGAGGTACTACTGTTTTTACCATCCAGCTGGTCCTACTGCAAGAGGATAGTAATGACCACATTACTATCCACAGTGGTTTTTATACTTTTCCTTGTTAAATTAGATTTGGTTCATCACCTAATCAGTACCTCATTAAGTAAAATGAGGTGTGCCTGTGTTGGAATTCAACAGACACTGGAATGGAATGGCTGCCATACATACAAAGAATCTAGAGCTGTATGTCTTTGAGAGCAGAGGGACTAGCAGAGTGTAAGTTAATAGCCCTGAACCACCAGGAGGAGATAACATTTTGTTATGTTTTATTAGTGGGGCTTTATAGAGAGAGCAGCCAATTTGAAAAGCATTCAGAGTAACAGATTTCTTGCCAAGTGAGTGCCAAGGGGATAGCTTTCACACATTGAGTAGATAAAGAAAGGGGCTGTCCTGGGGGGCTGTTTCCCCTGATCAAGCCATTATGATAACAGAGGTACAGAAATGCACACTTCAGCATTTCAGCAAAATTATGTGAATGATTTGAGAATATATACTATTTTGCACTTCTAACAATAGTTCCATATTATAGGAAAGGTTCACTTTTTCAATCTAGGGGCTTTTTTGTGATTATCTAGCATGATCCGGGACTGTGGAGATACTTTTTTTTCAAACTATTACAGTTTTGAGTTTGTAATTTTTTTTAAAGGAAGCTTTGTTCCATGCTACAATGGAAGTGAAAAGGGCAACCAATATAGCGTTCGAAAATATATTATATTTTTTTCTAAAATGGGAAGGCCAGGGTGTATTGATATAGGTCTCCGTATGTTTTCCTAAATAAAGTTTAAAAACTAGCATTGTATCAATTGTTATTTTCTACGTGAAACCAAACATTTTCTTATAAACAGTACACTACCTCAGAACATATGTAAACTACCACACTTGAGCTAACATGCTTGTTTGTGGGAGTGGTGATTTTTCAAAACAGTTGAACGACTGTGCTGACCACATCTTGGAATTTACTAGCTAGCAACAATCAGAATTTACGGGAATTCATCACAAGTGCGGTTTCTTGTTGTGATAATGAAATTAAATCAAGCTCAAGGATCACTTTTCATAGGCTTCCATTTTCCGTCCTTGAAAGTATGAGACTTTGGCTCATCGTCCTACAGATTGATGTAAACACTCCAGTCGATCAACTTCACTTGGCTGACCATCAGGTTTGCAGTCAACATTTTGATTTTGCTGACTTTAATAAGAATGTACAACAAAAAAAGGAATACTAAACAGTTTTTATTCTCTACGTCTGTTCTCTGTGTATGACATGCAGTGCAACCAAACTACCATGGAATACAGGTATGTGGGGCCAAATTCTATTCATTGCAATTATCAGAGGAGCCCCAGGTTTTTCGAAACACTGTAGGAAAATAACTCACATGTTCATTCCAAACAGGAGAAATCGTGCTAATGCTGGGTAGTAGTGATCAGGTGAGATTTTGTCAAGGGGGCTACAGCCCGTCCAGCACCCCTACATCCCACAGCTAGTCTTCATAGAGGGAATGTTATTGTGTGTTGTCTCATGGTAAGCCCAAAAGGAATAGATTCTGATTTCTATAAAGACACATTTCAGGATCTTATGCCAACAAAATACTGATGATTCGTTATGAATTTAGTTCATTACGTATAATAATAATTGTGCATTCATTTGTAATTATCAAATGAAATTTTAGGACACAGTACTGTATACCTGTAGTGCATTTTTAATAACTTAATAACAAACCATGATAAACAGTTTTCCTTTCTGGTATTACTAATGCTTTTAAATCAGTTGTCTCAAATAATAAAAATACTAGCAACCGCTGAGCCTAGTCTGAGGGAGTTTGAGTGAGTACCAACCGCTGAGCCTAGTCTGAGGGAGTTTGAGTGAGTACCAACCAGTGAGTCCCAACCTTTTATATAATTTGTATGGTATTGATTGTCCCCAAGTTCTGAATCACCATCTGTGAAACACTGATCTACATTACATTACTGCAAATTCTGACCACACCCTGTCTCAGTTACAATTTAGCCAATGCAATCATTGTTTGCTGTGCTGTTGTCTTGATCCCAGAACTGACAAAAACCGATGAAACTGCTGCTGCTCACAATAAATTGCTAGTACGATCAATGGATAATGACAATTATATGGCAGTTGTTGAAATAAGAAGATATTCATAAGTTAAGTTCTGTAGATGTTTGCACAGTTATCAAAATGCGGTGGTATAAGCCTACACAAAAGACAGACCTTTAATGAAGGGGATCTAAAAAACCTATGGAAAAAGTCAATGGTACAATAACGCAGAGACAATTTTCAAGCATTGGGCTGGTTTTAGATATAATAATAAAGGGTTTACAATAACAGATTTGGTCCCATTACAGAAAGGGAAGGAAATAACCGTAAGTGTGTACTCGGGTTGCATGACCTGGCAGGGAACATTATGTCACGGTCTTTAAGTCACTGTAGTTCCAGCTAACCGGTTTCCATGGAGGACACAGTGGTGCCTCCCTACTGTGTTGGATGATTTAACTTCTTCATCACAGTGACTGCCAGCAGTGAGGTGTGCTTAAACACACCTCTGACAATTGGTTGCAACAAGACACACAACATGTCAACTCTTTAAAGGACGCATTGCATTTAGCTTGACCTACTGGGTCATTTGGTCACTGGGACATTTCGGATTAACAACATTATATTCCGATAAAGCTCAGTAAAGTCCTGTTTTTGTAATTTTCTACGGGTTGTCTCACTGTGATGAATGTATTTTTCAAGAGCGACATTATTAGGAACACCAATTAACTGACTGCTATTAGCACAACTGTCTTCCACCAACCGCCACCGAAGATAGAGATTACTGTAGCATCCCAGCGTGGACCCATATTATGCATTACAATAGCGCTATAAACGCACCACTGTCTCCAGTGATTGAACGTATGAAGCCATGCTGCTAGCGGTCGAGATAGATCAAGAGAACACTGTAGAGCTAAATCATCTGCTTATACATCAATTTGACATCATACAGTAAGTGGCTTAGAGATTAATGTCTGGGGCCAAATTACATTTGTGGAACTGGCTGATGGGGAATCCCACGGGCGTAGACTTAAGTCTGTGTTTGGTGAGTTGGTCCACTATGCTCCTCAGGTGAGTAGCACACTAGAATTTATTTAAGTCCGGATTTATTCGGTCTGCAGTTGTTGGTTCTGTATATGGTCACCTTAACTGGAAAAACTGCAGTGACCTCAGTAGACCATTTTCCAATTACAAACACGAATCACTTAGTTTATCACATGAGCCCAGGACTTCCAGCACAGCAGGACATGATTGGAGCTCTATTCCCTGGTCTTTCATCACCTATGTATCATCTCTGATTTGACTTCCATATCACTCCTGGGGACTGTGGTGAATAATTGATGACGGTCTAGGTGAGTTATGTTCCTTAACAAAAGAAGTTAAATGAAAATGATCTGTTGACTGTGCAAGGGCTTTTAGATCTGCGTGCTTGTATGGAACAGGTGTTCAAAGTAAGATAAAATACTAAACACTATTGGTTTGGAGGCGCTGGATACCATCAAAAGGAACAATCCCAGATATACGGTTATTTTGAGAGCATGCTCGCTTTGGGCTTTCCAGAGACAGTGGCCTCGAGTTGGTTACTGAGTGCTTTCGATGCCTCACCTGTCTCACTCACGTGTCTCACTCTCTCACTCAGTTGTGTCGGTATTGTATACTCCCAGAATACATAGGTCTCTGTGTGGTTTCAGATTACTCTGACAGCTTGATGACCTTGGCCTCTGGAAACGTTCTCAGTCTAACTGGAGTGGATGAGTACTAATCTGGCAAGGGATCCCTTTGGCTTACATTTTTACCATACAGCAACAATACCATAATGGCAAGATGTAAACATTCAAACTGCATGCCTTGCAATCCGGATTATTGAGATGTCAGGAAATGGAGTGTATTCGATGGTAGATATTGTTGTTAAAATCAGCTGATCCAAGACAGCAAATAAAAAATGATTTTCTCTATTGAAAAATAAATGTGTTGTTTCAATCTGTAATTACTCAGTAAGCTGATGTTCACATGGTTGGTGCTTTTTGGAATTGTGTCTAATAGTCTAGATGACATCTATTATGTTGCAACCACAGTGAACTTTTATTCTGTATTTTTTTGAGTAAGTCTATTAGGTTGGGATAGTGGGAAAGGATTCTCAAAAGAGCCGTGGCCTACAGCACTAAACTAACTAAGGCTACGTATACAGGATTTCTACGGGGCAGTTAAAAATTATTTAAGGGGAGGTGCCTTCAAAAGATCTAGTTGGCTAGAGAGTCAGTTAATGGATATGTATTGATTAATGCCTACTATATATTCATAGTTCATGCAAATAATTTATTTGAGAACTTTATTATGCAATTATCAAAATATCGCCAAAGGTGTTTTTATTTGAGGACTTTATTATGCAATTGTCATAAAATCTCCAACGTGTTTTAAAAACATTGGCAATTTAGTTTGGCTTCAAGCTAAAATATATAACACCTTATGTCTCATCAAAATAACCAGATACTTCAGATATTTTAATTCCATTTATGATGATTTTTTGCTATAAGTTAATATTTGATGGACTATATTTTAGAAAATATGAACTTATTCTATTGGGATGACTACTTGGGAGGTATGAAGCCATTAAAGGAACTGCATTTCATATAGATATCATTTAATCCATCCAATGCCTCAGCTTGGTTTACATCCAGAAGCAGAAGGAGACAGTATAATTAATGTCATGTCGCAAAGGAGTGAATCTGCACATGCCTTCCCACTCCCCAAACCAACCCCGCCCCCTACCTTGCTCTTTTTCCAATCAGCTGCCCCGTAGGGACTGGTGCACACCCGTGTTGCTATGGAGACACCATGCAGCCTATTCTCCATGGTCCTCCATGGCAGCAGATCCCCTGGTTACAGATGTGATTGATGGCTGATGTTGTGAAAGGGTGTGTCCGAGGCGCCATGGTCCTGGTTTCCCTGGAGCTTCAACCGTGTGTAGCATGCTGACATTATAATGATGATGTTTGGGAAAAAGCCAATGGTGACAGAGCGAGACTGTCAATTATTCCTCTCTGTAAAGTGGTCTGTCTGGACATGACATTTACGGTGTAAAGGTCCTATTTGTTTTCCCCCATATGATTCCTTCCCTTAAGATGTGTCACAGTGTTCCTTGATAAGAACATTTTGATATAAAGAGCAGCAATTGAAAAGGAATGTATCACCTATGAAATAGTTCTCCCTCAAGCTAAATATTACGATTGGCAAATCTACTCAACGCCACGCAAGTAAATATAGGGCATCTTTATCTATTAGCATGTGACATAAGTTTATTAAAACCCATGAACTTCCCTGGGAATTTTCACCCTTCCCTGTGTTAAACTGCACCGATCTCATTTCAATATGGAGTTCCTCATAAGGAAATGCCCATAAACCAGCAGGATATGCCCAAAGAGAGATAACCGGCCAGCTGACAGACAGATCGCTCTTTGCTTTAGGATGTACCCTCAGTTGAGTCCTAGCCAGCCATTGATCAGCCTCTGCTGTTTGGCTGTGCTTGTGCCGCAGAGGTCTGGAGGAATGAGCTACAGGAAACTGAGCAGGTAGGTCACAGACAACACTACCATACAGGCAGACTGACAGGCTGACAGACAACACTACCATACAGGCAGACTGACAGGCTGACAGACAACACTACCATACAGCCAGACTGACAGGCTGACAGACAACACTACCATACAGGCAGACTGACAGGCTGACAGACAACACTACCATACAGGCAGACTGACAGGCTGACAGACAACACTACCATACAGGCAGACTGACAGGCTGACAGACAACACTACCATACAGGCAGACTGACAGGCTGACAGACAACACTACCATACAGGCAGACTGACAGGCT